>JARHVA010006317.1:810000-945040 GCA_037957365.1 Torreya grandis
CTACAAAATTTTGACCTTTAGGGAAATTATTGAGGAATAATCTTCTCAAAATAATTATGGTCTTATAATTTCCTTTTGGCCTTCTAAAAATAGCCCTTTACCCTTTGAAAATGCCCTTTGAAGCTTTTGCATTGGTCCATTTTCTTAAGAAAAGACCCTTCAAAAATTTTGCTTTGGACCTTTCAGTGAAAAAAGACCCTTTGAGGAAAGTTTTTGGGAGACTTTTATTGAAAAATTATCCTTCATGAAAAGTGTATTATGTTAGGTTGTGGAGCTAAAAGCTTCACTGATGCAAATAGGGGAGGAGGTTGTTGAGTGTCACAGTCACCAACATCGATTAGGTTGATCGACATTGGCCAGTGGTGGACAGGAAGCTATCGACATTGGTCAAGAGTCAGCTAATATCAATCACCTCCAGGTAGACAGGGACTGACATCGGTTGCCTGTGTGATTCCAGAACTGTCGATTTCACAAACAGTTAGTTAATGAACTAGTTGTTTGCATGTAGAAGGCCAATTTTAGACTTGAGCTATGGATCTAATTATTGTAATTAGATGTCCAATTATTGTTTGCATGAGATCTATATAATAGACTCATGGGATGTATTGTAAAGTGTGCTAGAGTGTAAGAGAGCAAAATTAGCTCCTTCAGAGTGAAGAGAGCATGGTGTGTTCCTCCTAGTGCCACAGTGCCAAGTGTGGGTGCTGGTTTGGAGAATCAGAAGGATTCTTCATGTATGTATGATCTTGGTTGGTAGGTGTGTAAGGACACATTTGGAGATCTACATGGTAAACAAGATCATTGATTTGTAGGTGTTTGTGTGTGTTTGATCTAGGTTTATAGGTGTTACAAAACCAAGTTGATTTGTAGGTGGTAGCAAGATCAGGTGGGATCTACTTGGAGTATAGTGTGTACTCAATCAGAGAGCAATAGATGAAGGTAAGGTAGATCCTTACAAAGTAAGATCATTTGAGTTGCAGGTTGTTGCAAGTTCATGGGAGATCTACTTGGAGTGCATTGTGTACTCAATTGAGAATGTGTGTATACTCGGTGTACTGGTAGTAGTGATACTGACTGGTTGGAGGTGAACACCAACTTTGTGTTTGAGTTGTGTGTTACGACCATAATTGAGAGAGTGAGCTCTTGAAGAGATTTACTATTTATGCCCTAGAGGTATGGGAGCCCTAGAGGAGTGTAGAAGAAGACTGTGGGATCTTCTTTGTTGTATTTCCTTCTTGAAGAGTATTAATACAATTGGGTATTGTCTCTCATATTCTATGTTATTTCTGAATTCTAGTTACTTGTGCATTCTGGTTAAATTCCTCATTTAGTTACTTGTACATGGTAATCAATTATGCTTCCTAGATTCCCAACAAGTGGTATCAGAACTAAGGTTGTAGGGAGTAGGTTTGTGTTTGATTACAGGTCACTCTCAAGGGTTTCTGATTGAGTGGGAGTATAGCAATGGTAGAAGAAAGTAAGCTAAGAATGGAGGAATTGAAAAGCACAAATGGTCAATTACGGTGTTATGGAAAGAAAGAGCAAGTAAACAAATATTGTTGTTTGGTAGAAGATCAGCATGAAGAAACTGAAGAAGCAGATGTTGTAGGTGTTGTTGCACAAGATGCTCTGGGATGTTCCTTGGATAAAGTAGAATCTTGTTTTATAGATTATGTTGCCTCTTTCCATGTAGCTCAAAATAGAGTATTTTTCTATGTTAAGGTCTTTGGAGACTTTGGAAAGATTTATTTAGGAGCTGGTGTGCCTTGTCAAAGTTTTGGCAAAGGGAAAGTGAAGCTGAAATTATAGGCAGCCAACACATGGGTGTTGAAGGATGTCATGCGGGTCCCAATTCTGAAGATGTAGCTAATTGCTTCAGGGAAGTTGGGTGATCAGAGATGCATAAAAACTCTCACAGTGGATGCACTTGAATTAGCAGGTGGTAAAAAAGTAGGTATCCTTTATCTATCTACTTATATTACTGATTCTTCTTCTATTGAGAAGACGTGGCTTTGTAGGCTTGGTCACATGAGCAAGAAGGAGATGCATGTTCTTAAGAGGAAGTCAGATGTCTTTGATAGACTTAAGAACTGGAAAGCCTTAGTGTTTATGGAGGAGATGATGGACAGAGATCAGTGGATGGGACTGAGTAACTCTAAGCAAAGTAGTTTGGACAAGGTTTTGATCCAAAGAGAGCTTGCAGGTAAAAAGTCATCACTCACAGGAGAACACAGGTACCGATGTCAGTCAGGAGGAATCAGCATCAAACAGATAGGTGTCGATGTCAGTCATGTGTAGACCAGAGTTGGTGGTGTTAGGTAGGGTAAGATTGATGTCAGTTAGGGAACTGACATCAGCTACAGGTAGACACTGACATTGATCAAAAAATTGGCATTGATAGTCAAGACAGTCGCATGGAACTGATGTCAGTCAGATGCAGACTGTGTGGTGACTGAGGTCAGTCATTGGAACAGATTTTGGGCAGATAACAAGCTGTCAAGGAGTCTCAAACACCCATATGGAGGATTGAAAGGGTAGGTAAGCCTCAAATTCATTATTCCTCTTCTTTATACTCGTTTCTCACTACAGAGCAGGTTGGATCCAAGAAATAATGGGAGCATGGCATGAATAGGATGCAGAACCAAATGGGAGATTTGGTAGGGTTGCCAACTGGAAGAAAACACTGAAAGATGAATGGATTCCTTAGTTAAAGAATAGAGTGAATGGACATGTGAGATGGAAGGCCAGGTCATATGGTCTTGAGGAAGCTCCAGGACAGTGGTATAGGTTTGACATGTGGATGACAAAGCATGGCTTTAGTCAATGTCATTATAACTACTGTGTTTTCTTTACCAGGTGGATGATGGTCATGATATTATCCTGTTACTGTATGTGGTGTGTTTGCTTATATGCAGGGTTACACATACAGGGTTTTATGCGCTAAAGGTAAAGTTAGTTCAGAGGTGTGTCATGAAGAATTTGGAGGAGCAAAATTCTTTGGCATAAGTGTGTTCTAGAGACATAGAAGATCACAAGTTGATTTTGTCTTCAGATGATTGTGTGAAATTGGTTAGCACGCTGAGGGTTGGACAGTTCTATGAATAGTGTCCTAATTCACATGTTGAGGTTAAGTACATGCGTACTGGACCTGAGGTTGCCCATGCAGTGGGAGCTATCAGCAAGTTTGGAGCCAATCCAGGAAAGAAGCACTGGAGGGCAGTTCAGTGGATTCTCAGGTATTTGAGAGGGACCGATAGCAGGTATTTCTGCTATGCAGGGTCAAGTTCTTTTCTACATGGGTTTGTAGATGTGGATACAATAGGTTACTTGGATGAAAGGAGGTACACCACAGGTTGTGTGGTGGTTGGTCTTCAAGATTGATCTTGAAGAGGGATACAAGCCAAGAAATAGATTAGATGGTGTAAAAGTATAGGTATAGGTGCAACTATTTATCTCCAAGTGGGAGATTGTTAGGTTATGGAGCTAAAAGCTTCACTGATGCAAATAGGGGAGGAGGTTGCTGAGTGTCACAGTCACCAACGTTGGTTAGGCCGACTGACATCAGCCAGTGGTGGACAAGAAGCTACTGACATCGGTCAGGAATCAGTTGATGTTGGTCACCTCCAGGTAGATAGGGATTGACATCAGTCACCTGTGCAGTTTTGAAACTGTCAGTTGCATGAACAGTTAGTTAACGAACCGATTATTTGCATGTAAAAGGCCAATTTTAGACTTAAGCTGTGGATCTAATTATTGTAATTGGATGTCTAATTATTGTTTGCATGAGATCTATATAATAGACTCATGGGCTGTATTGTAAAGTGTGCTAGAGAGTAAGAGAGAAAAATTAGCTCCTTCAGAGTGAAGAGAGCATGGTGTGTTCCTCTTAGTGCCACAGTGCTAAGTGTGGGTGCTGGTTTGGAGAATCAAAAGGATTCTTCATGTATGTATGATCTTGGTCGGCAGGTGTGTAAGGCCACGTTTGGAGATCTACATGGTAAGTAAGATCATTGATCTATAGGTGTTGCAAAACCAAGTTGATTTGCAGGTGGTAGTAAGATCAAGGAGATCACAACACAATAGGTAGCAAGATCAGGTGGGATCTACTTGGAGTACGGTGTGTACTCGATCAGAGAGCAATAGAGGAAGGCAAGGTAGATCCTTCCAAAGTAAGATCATTTGAGTTGCAGGTTGTTGCAAGTTCATGGGAGATCTACTTGGAGTGTGTTGTGTACTCGATTGAGTATGTGTGTGTACTCGTTGTATTGGTAGTAGTGATACTAACTGGTTGGAGGTGAACACCAACTCTGTGTTTGAGTTGTGTGTTGAGACCATAATTGAGAGAGTGAGCTCTTGAAGAGATTTACTATTTATGCCTTAGAGGTGTGGGAGCCCTAGAGGAGTGTAGAAGAAGACTGTGGCATCTTCTTTGTTGTATTTCCTTCTGGAAGAGTATTAATACAATTGGGTATTGTCTCTCATATTCTATGTTATTTTTGAATTCTAGTTACTTGTGCATTCTAGTTAAATTCCTCATTTAGTTGCTTGTACATGGTAATCAATTATGCTTCCTAGATTCCCAACATATTAGACCACTTTCTTATAGAATGACCCTTTGATAAAATTGTTTGGATAATTTTCTTGAAAGAAACAACCCTTTTATTTTGCTTCAAACATTTTATTCAAAAGAATTCATGCCAAACATTTACCCTAAAATAATTATGCCTTCAAGAAAATTGGGTGGATAATTTTCCCAAATTAAATATGAAACTTAGGTTTAAAGAGATACCCTTTAGGATTTTTTCAAAGGTCCACTTCTCAAAGAAATACCTTTCAAGACTTTTGTAGGGTCCATTTTCCCAAATAAATACCCTTCAAGATTATTATTTCAGATAAATTGTCTGAAAAAATTCTTAACATAGCCCAAAAAAACTAAAACAAAAATCCTAAAAGAAATAACACTTAGCAAAAAAGTAGAATAATTTCTCCAAGGGAAATATGCCTTTTAATTTTGTTGTAGGCTTTGTGTGGACAATTCCTCTGAAATAAATCTGAATGCTCTAACATTTGGCCAAAAGTTAAAATATCTCTCAAGTGTAACCTTAGGCTTTTATGGACCTACTCTTGCAACTTCTCAACACCATGAAAATCTTCTACTTACATATATGATGAAAAAATGATCCTTAAGACATCAAAAGACATAAGGACTAAGCTAGACCATGACCACAACTTAGAATGGCATATGAAATGACATCAAATGAGTTGCAACATTCCCTATAACATTATAAAAAACCGATATAAAAGATTTAGAATATAGGGTGTTGATCTATTTTGGCATGTGGGTAAAAATGGTCAACATAGACATCAATATAAATCAGCTCTATAAATCTACATGTTCAATAACGTGAAAGCAAAGAGCTCCATAGGTGATTGCTAATTATTTTTAAAAAGTATTTTTATGAAATATATTGATATTATTTATAAACAAGGCAAGATGTTTATAGTATTTCAACTACTATGAATATCTCAAACATCAAGTTTTTGGAAGAACCCCTAATTTTTTAAGATCATAATTGATTTTCTCCAACAAAATCAAAATTTATTAGAAAGAAAACGAAGCACCTAGATTCTCTCCAATAAACTAGAAGATGGTGGATTTTTGAATCTAGTGTTTCCCTCTATTTTCTCCTTGAATAATTTGGATTATGTTAACAGAGGTTCCTAGAATTACACCATAACATGATAATTACAGGGATAACTTGTGCATTGGATAATATAATAAGGTGCCAAAGAGACATAAATAGTATAGGCCATGTACGCCAACTTTAATTAGACTTAAGAGTAGATTGAAGCATAGGTATAAAAAAATGGAAACATAAATTATATTGCATCATATTATAGAATAAACCAAAATATCATACTTAAATGTGCATACATCATACATAAAATAAAATAATAGAAAACCATAATAGGATAATTTATATTAATCTTTATGAACACATCAAACCATATTCTATTACATCAACCTACTATTTATATCCTTTTACAATCATATTGTCTCTTCACCTTCCATCCTTTTGAGATACAAAATGAAAGACTCTTTTCATTATCCAATTATCTGATCAAACTTTCAAGGTTTAATATGTATAAACTATATAAAATACAAAATCAAACACTTCACACATGTGTTTATCTTATATACTTCATGGTTTTAACAAGTTCCATTCTTTGTCCAACACTTTCTTGGACTTAATTATGTATCTCATCTCAAGACAAAGGTTCAAATTGATCTGAATTGAGTTGGAAAGATAAGTCATAAATAAAAGTCATAATAATTGCTCTAGGTGTCATTTACTAGTTTTCACCCTTTACACACTACTTAGCTTCCCTTTTGGGTTTTAAACTAAGTAGCATATTAGCCTATCACCCTTTTGGATTTTCAATAGACTAGTATAACTAAGTGGCCAACCTTTAAGGGTTTTCAACCAGTCTGGCCCCACTCCTAATGTTTAGACTATCTTACAAAAATGTGATAAAAGTTGAAAAATTGTAGATTGTAAACCTTACTTCCATGGTTGGGAGGTTAATTTATTAGGGGACTATAGAGTTTGTTGTTATTGAGTAGTTATTAGCCTAGTGGATCTTGATGTATCCATTTCCAAAGGTACATATGAATATTGTGCTTGTGCCTTTATCTCCCTCTCCTATATAATTTGTAGAAGTTGTTGAGGAATAAACGAGGGCTCATTTGTTATTTGTGCAATTGTTGGATCTACTTGAGCTAGATATTATTTGAGCATTTTCTAGTCTATAAGTACTTCACATACCATTGTAATTATAATGTGTAGTGGTACTCATATCATCATCATGTTTTATAGGTCTTCATATTATGTGATTATAAGTAATGCCTTGGCATTAGATTATTTGTATTGCATGTCCAAAATGAGCTCATCCAATCTATCTATTATCCTCCAAGCTTGAATGGCTATCAAAGTGTTACACATTATTTCATGATGCCATACTTGTAGGTTTTATACAACAACATATTGATTATCCAATTGTTGTTTGAGTGTACTACTCATTTTATCTATAGTTTCCATTTAATCATCTAGCATGACTTTAGCTTTGTCAGAAGTAGAAAGTTTAGGCTATGTAATGGCTAGGGATTAATTCAAATCTTGTCTTTAATTGAGAATATCATGGGATAACTTATTATCTTGTGTTGTATCATTATCTAGGACCTACTCATATTCCTCTAGGAGTTGGCACATAGTCTATATTTATAACTTGAGAGCTTGTCCTTGTGTGAGTAATGTCAAAACTTTATGCATAGCTGCCTATTTCTTTATAAGTTTTGTTAATAGTGTCATGAATTGTTTATATTTTGACATAACTTGATCACCTAGTACTTACATAACCAAGGTGGTATGAGTATCATTGATCAACTTCCTCACATTCTTTAGCCTCTCCTCTAATTCAACATTTTCATTCTACATCTTAGGACTTCATGCTCCAACTATGAAGCATTCTAAGTAATGGATTCTTGGAAAATGTTTACACCTTCAATTTGTTTGGAGAGTGACATCTGAGTTATGTCTAACAATGTTTCCATTGCAATTGTGGAAAGTTCCATGGATGTAGTCATGGATGTCGTAGGAGTAGGTGTAAATTGATAAAGTGGAAGCAATAAACTATTCCACCTGATGGATGTAATAGGGACATTGCATAACCATTGACTAGGGATATACATTACTTCTTTAGTACCCTTAGTTTGACTGGTGGATGCTACCTCTACTTTGACTTGTAAATTACTGAGATACTTAGCATTGGTTATTGCTTCTACCTTGGCCTTATTCTTAGCTTCAACCTACACTTTAACTTCTTATTTAGCATTAGATTGAGCTTCAGATGGGGTTTTCACCTATGCATCAGCCTTGGCTTTAGCCTCCACTTAAGCTTTAGATTTGGATTAAACTTTAGCTTCAACTTGAGCTTTGTGTTCAAATTTAGCTTTAGCTTTAGAAGATTTCTCATATTGTTTCTTCTGTGCATCCTAGGCCTATTATTATTGCCTTTGTTTTTCTTCTTGCTTTTTATTCTTTTCATTTACTTCTTCAACCTACTTGTGCACAATTTTAGCATCCTTAGCTTTATTCTTTCTAGCTTCAACTTCTTTGACTTACTTTCATACAACCTCTACTTCTTGAAATTTCTTTTGTTACAACATGGTTGTGTCTTATAGCTTCTATTGTGGACTTTGTGTAGCTTCTTATTGTGTTTATGGTAGCACAATTATTATTTCTTATGATTTCTTAGTTATTTATTCTTATTGTCTCACCTCAAGCTATAGTGAACCTTATGTAGTTTATTGTTCCTCATCTTCCCCAGGTATGGTTTTATCCATGGTTTCCTCTTCTCTCTTGATGCCCTCATCATCTTCAGTCTTCTCAGATGATTATGCTTCACCTAGCCAATCTTTTTTTACCAAATTTTTTCTTCTAGATTTGGTTAGAGGATCAATTGTCTTCTTTTATTTCTTCACCCCCTAGGGTTAAGGTTGTTGAGCTTTTTGTGAATTAATTTATTTTGAAGTTATGCTAAAAGAGACCATCCTTTACTACACTATTTACAAGGGATTCATAGTCAGATGTTTGCATGGTCACCTGAATAAGGTTTATGTGGGGTTGTCTTCTACAAATATGTCTAAGGTGTGTGTAGGAAATGATCCCATGGCTGGTTTTATTAAAAATATTTTTTCTTCTAATTTATAATGAGTTGTTTCCTGACTTATGTGTCAACAAAAATAGAAGTAGGTGGTTAAGTGATATCAACCCAAAGGTATTACCTTACCCAATTTTTCACTTGGTAAGTTTGCACTAATTTTTAAAAGAAGAACTCTTTCTCCTCCTCTATATCATACACTTTAGTGTCTATGTCTTCTAGAATTGATTGGATCACTTATTTTTCCTCTACTCCCAAATCAAGTAGGTCACACTCAATGGTTATCCATGGAAACATGGGTTCTAGAGCCATGAATTCACTTTTTAGGTTTGTTTCTTTGGCAGGATGGTGAGGATCTGCATGTAGGTTCTTTCCTCTTTACTTTTTCTTGTTGTGTTAGAGCTTGTAGTTGTGCCAGTTATATGGGTTGTTATGTAGGTGCTTTCTCTACCTATTATTATTGTGCCTATATAGGTATGGTTTTCAATGGAGGTATAGACCTTGTATCTAGGGATTTATATTGATAGACCTCAACTTTTTCTTCAACCATAAAAATCAATAATAGCATTGGGGTGATAGTTGGGGTAGCTAACTTATTTACCTTTATTTGTATATCATTATACAGCTTGGTAATAGATGCATGTTGACATAGATATTTTATGACATCCTATAGAATATTGGAATGTGATTGAACTAATGTGAGGGATTCCATCTTCCATGCATTGAATCACCCCAATTATTCATAATACTAACTAGTTTTAGTCCATGTAATGTTTGTGAAGGAATTACCAGGCCAAAAATCAATAATGATATTTACTGGCCCTAGTGGAGACTTCTATTGAGTGAAATAAAATAATAGAACTAAGAATTAATATTGAAAGGTCTATGTAGTTCTTGAAAGTACCTTTTTGATATTTATGGTAAGCTTAGCTACCAAAAATTTAGGCCAATTAAAATCCTCATGCAACTTTATCATTATATAGGCAATGTCAATGATGCCTCTTATTGTTTTCTTTTCATGATTTATGATTTGCCAAAATATTTTAGTAATACACTAGACCAAATTGCATAGTGAAGCATCTGTAATTGAACCAATAGGGTTTCCTCTTCCTACCCTAGTGGTGTATTTCTCTTTGATATCTTAATAAAGAGGTGGAATTTTAGAACTGTATGGCATTAGAGATTTGCCATGATTGGGAAGGCCAATTATTCTTGACATTGAGTATGCATTAATATAGATGGTAATATCTTGAGCTAAATAGACAGCTCCTTGGTTATATTAATTCCAAAATGTCATCATTACTTTGTCTAATTGTTTGAATGTAGGAAACTTGAGTAAACTCTCAGTGTTAGAACCTTATAGTGTATGTTGTAGTGTTAAAGTTCTTAGTTTTGCTACTCCTTTGGATTCTTGAGCAAAAAGAGTAGCTTCTACTCCATCCATGAAATCAAATGGTTTTGGATCATTAGATTTAATTTGTCAAAGCCCTAGTCATATTCCCATTTCCTCCTTCTAAGAATTGGATAGTGGGATCAATAGTTAACATCTATCCATGGTTAGATGAATGAGTGAAGCTTATGATTATTCTAAGAAACTGCACCTTGGTGTGAAATCTATTTGCAAAGAGATAGTCAAGAGGCCAATCATAGAAATCTCTTGGTAATTATAGTATCTAATGTCAGATTATTGTCCATATCCTTTTCTTTTATATCTATTTGGCACCCAAATTCATGTCACTACCTCCTTTAAATGCATTAACTACTTGTGCACAAATGTTCTCTTTATAATTAATATTAGATGATGTAAATCATCTTGATAGGGATGTCTAGTGCCTAGGATATTTGATTTAGTTCTAAGCAGTTATTGTCAGTGAGTAGCTATCCCATTGGATAATCAATTCATTATATGCATCCACTTATCATTTTATTGACAAATCTACTTTGAAACTATTGAAATATTTTGAAATGTCATGCCATTAATGATTTAACCTAACCATTAAGATTCCACCTATCATATATGTCTTTTCACCACCTTCCTAAACTTAATTACAAGTCTTGGTGTAGTTATGGCTAGGTGTCCTTGATGAGTTATCTTAGTAAGGTGGTCACATCTGGTGATGATAACTAGTCATGGTGGTTGCGATGTGTTTCACATAAAATAGAACACTAAAAAACATTCTAGCCTATGAAATAAAATAGAAAACAAATAACATTAAAGAAAATATTAACTATATGGTGTTACTCATCACCCACTCATTTTTTAGCAGCAAGATAGGGATTAAAGATGATATGGCTTAAGTGTACAACTATTGATTCTTTCAGGTAATATGGTCCCCTATAAATATTTTAGAAATATGGTACCCAATAGTGATACTTAATGAATGATGAAAGTTCCTTTCCATCATATGTGCATCTTTCTTAGGAATGCTTTAAACTACTCTCATAAAGTAATATAGTTTAGTCTAGGTAGAATTGTTTAGACCATATATTATGACCATGCCATGATTTTGAATTTAGTTATTGATTTTTTGTGTCCAATAAGATCTTATCCTATCTTCTTCCATCTTACTAAAATATAGCAATCGCTACCCTAGTGAGTCTTGATACCCTAACCTCATGATCATTGTAATATGTAGGCTAAGTAAAATGTATTCCATAGGCATTAATACCTATATGATATATACTAATTGGAAGGGAGTGAACCTGATAGCTCACTTATAATGTGTGTGATAGGCCCATAGATTTACAAGAATGTGATCCTCCCAATCATACCTCTAGACATTACAAACCTTTGTCAGCATTGTTGTCACCAAATCTTGCACCCTAAAAGAAGGTGTTGAAGCCTCTTCCAAATTTGGGCAAAATGGAAACACTTTTAGGTATGTGGGTGTACCTATAATGGAAGTGAGCCTCTAGATTTGATGGCTAGTTCCCTGAATGTATCTTGAAATGCTCACACCTACTTAGCTAGTTACTTATGGGGAAAAGAGTTAAAATTTGTATGAAATAAACCTACTCTAAGGGGGTGATACACCAAGATATCTTCCATATGACCATCATAATTTATTGTACTAAGAAACAAGGCACACAAACTAACTTCCAAGTCCTATGGATTCTAACATGAGTATTTCAATATGGAGGTGAGATACATGAGAACTATCCAAGGTAAGCAAACCATAAGCTAGTTGTAGACACCAAGGATCATTGTACACTTAACATATAGACTCATACACACTTGAAAATACTTCATATGACCTATTATAAAAGGAACTCTTGCACAAACATGAAAGTATAAGGGAAGAAAGGATAGATAATTATCACTTTGCATCACCATACATCACTTTCACACTTAGAAAATTGTTCAAGAACTTAAAATCAGATTTGTATTAATGTTAAAAGGAAAAATATGACATCATTCTAGTAGGTATTCACCATACATGGAGTGGAATTATTTTTACAAAGGCAAAAATGGTAGCTACTTATAAAATTTGAGAGAGAAGTGGGAAAAAAGAAGTCCAAAGGGGAATCAAATGAGTTTAACTTCATTTGAACCATAGTTATAATTGCTTCTACAATTATGTTCATTCAAACTTCTTGATTGATCCATGTCACTTCAATCCATTATATAGTTACATTAATCCTCCACTTATTTTCCTTTATGGTTGCAATGGTAGGATCAAGTTATTTTGAGCTAAGTTCTGGCATCAATACAGTTACAATAATTAGATCCATCTATTCTAATTTTGTCTTATTTTTAACTACTCCTAACTGGTTTGTCATGGTATGTAAAAGTGGAGAGAAGGGTTCCTTTAATGTAGCTAGTTCTGGTGATGAAGCCATTAGCATGTACATGTATACCTTTGTGGAATCTTTTGAAATGCTTTCTCTTGTCCAAAATACATCATTCTAAAACTCATCCCCATGTTCTTAGGTCCACTATAGATAGAAAACCAATCTTAGACTATTGGTTTACCTATAATAATTATGTCGATGGGGACCCATAGACCACATAGCTTCATTCTAGACTCCCATTAGGTCTAAAAAGATCCACTCTATCTTTGTAGAGATTTTAATGGTGAGGTCAATCTTTGAAACATATATTTTGGTCCAATCTAGGTCATATTTAAACTTAGTCCCTTTTGTATTTATTTTGCTTGGGTTCAACACTAATTTGTCAACTTTCATAAAAAATCCTAGGCTCACCTTTGTTTAATTGGTTTTTGGCCATGACTCAGATCATTGACTCATTGACCTTTCCTTACACCATCTGATCTTCATGGTATGAGTTAACACAAGCCCTTGGATCTATCCTTGACTTGTCAACTCTATCTGAGCTAGTGCCACTTGGTAGTCTCACATTTACACTCAAGATCCACTGTTAGTCTATCTACTTTACATGCTTACACCATGTGGTAGATTTTAAGCTCCTTAACCTTTTAACGTGCTTGTTTGTTGTTTATCTACTTGGTATCTCTTTAGATTAAAAAATAGCCACCCATCTAACTCATGTAGAGATTCACTTTGTTATATGGCCATACCTCCATCCAAAAAACCTTATTAACGACCTATATGCCTTGCACCTATTCTATCAAAAAGGTTAAAATAAAACACATACCTACAACTCATGCCTTGGAGTGGAGTTTATCTTCATTCATATCCTAAAACATTAGAGGTTACCTTGTTTAACTGTGGTGCACATAAAACCCACATCAACAATATTACACTAGCACTAGAAGGAAAACTTGCCCCTTAGATAATAGAGGGTATTATTTGCATAGAGTTACACTAGAGTCACCCATAAGAGTGAAAAAATATAATTCCTAGGCTAGTCTATTAGTGTCACCCTTGATAAATCATAGGAGACTTAGAGTTGTGACAACAACCCCAATCCAGATAATCCACCACCTCTACTAGGGCACCCCTTAATCATAAGGAACCCTTTACCTATTAATCAACCAATGGCTCAACAAGAGCCCTAGTTATTTGGATCTACCATTTCCATCATAAGGGATGTGCATGATTTGCCTCAAAATCCTAAAAAGTATATGTCATCCTTTTCTCCTTCAGGACCAAGGACAGTAGAAGAACATATCAAATATATTAAATATACTTTAAGGTTAATGAATGGATTTGATGAAGATGTTGCATGTTGATTATTCATTTTTAATTTAATGGATTCTAATTATGATTGGTATTTAAATCTAACAAAAAAATCCATCACCAATTAGGAGCAATGTCAAATGACTTTTCTTGCACAGTTTAGATAGGTCACCAATCCTAGATTGGTATACCAACACTTCACCAATATGAAGAGGGAGTTTAATAAGTCCATCCATGATTTCAATGTAAGATGGTAGAATATGTATAACTAGTTGACCCCAAGGTATAAACCATAAGCAACATTAGCATTAGAGATGTACAAAAACACCTTGGACCCTATAACTACCATGTTCCTAAGAAGAGCACCTATTGCCAATACTTTGGCATTAGCATTCAAAGAGGCTATAAACATTGATATTAGCTCAAATCATAGACACATGGGGCACTTAACATCAATAATGGATTTCTAATGCTTAATAAAATACCACACATGAAGTAGAATGTTCCAACATACAACTAGAATTAATTATACACACTAGTTTTGCTGACACATACAATGTAGCCAAATTTTGGCTACTTGAACAATCATGTGACAAATAATATCTATCAATAAAACCAACATGCAGCTACACTTTCCATGATTGTTTTATAAGGTATGGATTCCATAAAATATGAATGGATTCTATTCAAAACATGGTCCAAAAGTTGAGCAATGATTTCCTAAATATGCAATGAAAGATAGGCAATGCCAACATCCTAACTAGCAACCTAAATGCCATATTTTAGAGATATAACATACCATTAAATAGGCCTAAAAACAACATGGATTAGCCTAGAAAGCTCCTAGAAATCAACATAGCTAAAATGTATCTTCCTAATTGTTGTATAATACATAATACACCTCAACATGGCAACCTTGATTACATTAAGTTCTGTATGACATTCGAGATCTTTAAAACAGAAGTAACTAGATAGGATATAATGAATAATCCACCAAAATCCCATCAAGATCCTATATCTTCTAGGACAAACATGTTCTTCAAAACTCATGAGTTCTCCTTCACAAGTGAAGATGACAATGAACTAAAAGACAATATGGACAAAGTTCATGCTTTCTAACAATTACAAAGAGGAGTGTATAACTTAAAGAACCAATAACCACTTACCACCTCAAATCCTTTGAATACCATGGAAATTCCTCCAAATCCCAAAGTAGGCAACAATCCACCCCATCTAAATAGGATTGATCAACCACTAAGTAAAGAAGAACCAAGTAAAGGAGGATATAACATTATGGAAGATATAAATAGAATTAAGGTGAATATAAATCTTCATGAGTTAGCCCAGATCACTAAATAGAAGGAGTTGTTTTGGAAGTCTATCACTAGAAAGGCCCTTATGGAAATAACTAGAGTGACTACAGACAACAAAAGTTGCTAATGTCAATGTTATTTACAAGAGAAAGCCTGAGGTACCACCATTTCTATTGACTATTAGAGCATTTCATAAAAATAATCATATTTTTTTAGTTGATTTAGGAGCATCTACAACTATCATGCATATCTTATATGTAAGAAGCTTAGTCTCACTCTAAGTCCTTCAAATAAATTAGTTTCTCAATTAAATAAAATAATGGTATGATTAGTTAGAGAACTAAATAACATATGCATTCAAGTAGCATCTAAGCTAAGAGTCTAGATGACCATTAATATTCTGGTAGTATACATACTAGAACTCTAGAGATTGTTGCTGAGTAGATTTTGGTCCAAAACACTCAATGGATATCTTTCCACAAACTTCTCTCATATCTTGGCTACCATAGAGGAGAGTTATGAACCAGATTAAAATTGATGAAGAGCTAAGAATGAAATATATCATCATGAAATATAATGTCAAAAATGAAGAGGTAAAGTATGAATCTCCTACCCTTGGTTTTAAACTTTCACCACTGATAATCCAACACAAAACCTAGAACCTAAGGGTTTAAATCAGCTATAGATAATGCATTTTGACAGAGTCAGGTCCAAGTAAGGATCGGGTGTAGGAATTGAGATGATTGATCCTAAAGGTAAGAAGATCTTGGTAGCTTATAGATTGTAATTTCCATGTACTAACAATAGAGAGGAGTACAAAGATCTAATTCTGGGATTATAGTTTGTGCTAAAAAATAATGTAAAATATATAAAAGTATTTATTGACTCAAAACTAGTAGTTAACCAAATAAGAAATAGATATTAGTTCAAATTGTCTTATCTAAGGATATATAAGCATAGAGCATGGGATTTAATTAAAATCTTTGAAGATTTTAACATAGTAGCACTCCTGAGAGAACAAAATCAAACCACCTATTGACTAGTTACTGCTACTGCTACTCTTGAGCCATTGTAGGAGTCTAAGGTAAAGAGATTTTATATTGAATTAGTTCCTTGTCCCTCTTTTCTAGATAATGTCAAAAAATTTCTAGGTATTCAATGATGATCAATAGATTTTCTAGTTCTTAACTAATTCAAGGGATTTCAAGTCCTAGATCATTGATGACAAGGACATTAACCACTTTTGTCAAGAAGAAATAAACAAAGAGGGCATTCTCCAACTCAAAGAAAATTCAATTCTAGCTAGCTTAGTCTCCTTGGAAAGACCATTCAACTTAGACACTCAAGAACAATAACTCAGGCACCCCAATGTTGATTGATTAGACTTCAAGAGGGAAAATCTAGGAGATGATCATAACCCATGTTATGTGAATGATGGTCTTAGCTATATTGGGGAGGAAAGACAATGAGTTATGGATTTGATTCCTCAATACAAAGTCATTATCACTTGGATATATGAAGAATTGAAGGTGTATGACCTGCAGGTCATCACTCACATAATTCCCCTAAAGCAAGGCCATAAACCATTTAGATAGAGGTAAAGGCCATTAAATAATATTCTAGAGCCTCTTATTCAAAGGGAAGTGGATAAATTATTAAATGCCAAAATCATCTTCCCAATCCAACATTCTACTTGGGTGGCCAATTTGGTCCTAGTTAGAAAGAAGAATGGTGAGATCAGATTATGTGTAGACTTCAAAAATTTGAATAGGAATTTTGAAAAATATAATTATCCTCTACCTCCTCTAGATGAGGTAATATAGATAATGATTGGTTACAAAATGATGTCCTTTTTGGATAGATTTTTAGGCTATAATTAAGTAGTAGTGCAATCTAATGATATAATGAAGATGAGATTTACTATGAAATGAGGTACTTATGCATACAAAAGGATGCCATTTGGCCTAATCAATGTAGGGGATAACTTTCAATGTACCACAGATCATGCATTCAAGGGACTAACCAGAAAATGCATAATCAACTATATGGATGATCTTATTATGTTTTCAAAGAATAGAAAATATCACATAAGTCACCTGCAGTCCATATTTGAGAGATGCAAAAGGTTTGGGATTTTATTAAACCTAAAGAAAAGCATATTTAGAGTCACTAAGAGAAAAATCTTGGGACATATTATCATAAATGATGGGATTATCATTGATCCATATAGAGTCCAGTAAATTTCAAAAATTCAACCACTAAATAACAAGGAGCTCAAGTCATTCTTTGATAAGATTAAATTCATAAGAAAGTTCATTTTAGGGTTTGTAGAAATCGTCAAGCCTCTAAATTCCATGATCAAGCAAGATGCTAAAATAGAGTGGATATCTGAGCCAAAAATTCTTTCCAAGATAGTAAGGATGACATATCAAAAGCTCTAGTGCTAATTAGCCTATACTTCACAAATGATTTCTATATATATTCATTCACTTCAGAACACACTATTATTGTAGCTATCACATAGAGGAAAGATGAAATTGAGCATCTGATTACCTTCATGAGCACAAATCTAAAGGATATAGAGCTTAGGTATTCTATGATTGACAAGCAAATTTTTATTGTTATCAAAACAATGAAGAAATTTTAACATTACATCTTAAGGAACAAAACCATTGCTATTGTACCTGACCCTCCTATCAACCTCACCATGTCATAGAATGAGCTAGGAAAACATCAAGGAAAATGGATGTCCAAGATCTAAGAATTTGAAATAGAGATCAATTCTATAAAGATAATCATAGGTTAAGGCATTATTTAACTCATGACTGAACCTAATCCATGAATAACCATTGAAGAGGTATGTTTAACACAAGTTTCTAAAGGAGAATGGTATATAGATATAATACAGTATTTACTTACTAAAACTTGTCCCCCAAAGCTTAGTAGAGAAATAAAGAGAGATTTGAGGATCAAAGATGCTCATTTCATGATCAAGAAGGGAGTCCTCCACAGAAGGAACTATGAAGGTATTTATCTTATATGTGTATCTTTGGAGGAGGCTAAATAAATCTTGGAGAACTTACATCAAAAGATAGGTAGTGGTAACCCTATTGGGAATACCACAACCCATAAAATATTGAGGTTGGGTTACTATTGGATAACCATGTTTAAAGATGCCCATATGCATGTCAAAACCTACCATGAATGTCAAGTATTATCTAAAAGAAAAGTACACATAATAATGCCTCTATATCCACTTGTTGAAAAAAGGCTATTTTCTTAGTTTGGTCTAGACTTCATTGATGTAATCAACCCATATTCTTCAGTAGGCCATAAATTTGAACTCATGACTACAAACTATTTTACTAGATTGATAGAAGTCATAACCACAAAGAATAGTAGAACATAAGATGTGATTCAATTTTTAGAGGAACACATAAACACTAGATTTGGCATGCCTATCTCTTTGGTTTATGAAAATAGACTAGATTTTATATCAATGGAATTCACTGAATGGGTACATGACAATCAAATCATAATTAGGTCAGCTTCCAACCGTTACCCTTAGGGAAATGGATTGGTAGAGTCAACAAATAAAAATCTGATTTATACAATCAAGAAATCAATAGGGGACAAGCTATGGATTATAAAAATTTACTAAAGTATGCTCTTTGGGTAGATTAGATGACAAATAAATATTTTAAATCTTCACCCTACCTACTAGTATATGGGTGCATACTAGTTTTCCCCATCATGTTGAAACTATCCACCTATAAGTTTATACAAGACTATATGGATCTGAATGACAAAGCATAATCAAGATTTCTTGATATAATAAAAATGGAGGATTCAAATATTGAAGCCTTTTAGACATTCAATAAACACTAGGATGTAGTCAAAAGGTGGTTTGATAAAAGAGTGAAAGACAAAGCATTCAAGATTTCAGATCTAGTGCTATTATGGGATAAAGCCCATGAAAAGAAATGACAACACAATAAGTTTGCCCCACTATGATTAGAACATATCAAATTTTAGAGATCATGGGAAATAATGCATTTCATCTTAAGGACCTCCAAGGTAATGAGCTTACATATCCAGTCAATGGATAGTTCCTAAAGCATTACTTTAGAGCTAGTCCATTTGCAAATATTATTGATTGAGATGATTTTGATAAGTTTAGATATAGGACTAGAGTAGATTTCCATGCTTTATAGTTTATTTTTCTTGATTTCTAGCTTATTTTCTTGCTTTCTAGTTTAGTTTTCAATGTTTTCTAGTTTTTTGGGCTTTCTAGATTAATCTTTTTTCTTTTAGTATTCTATTTTCTTAGATTAGATTTTGATGCTTTCTAGAGTAGTTTCTTGCTTTCTAGATTAGTTGTTATCTGTTTTCTTTGATATTCAAGGTTATGTTTTCTCTATGTATTTCCAAGATAAAATCTAAAAAAAAATTGGATTTATGACTTTTAGAAAAGGGGAAAATTAAAATGCTGACATGATTGGGGACTAGTTTACAAATTGGGTATACTTCTATGTTTTTGAGTCCTTAGGGTGAAGGAAGGCAATTAAAGGATTATTATGAAAAGTGTCACAATTTAATACTTCTATGTTTTTGAGTTCTTGAGGTAATTTATATAAATTTAGAAAGTTTTCTTATTTTATTAGATCAAATGCACTTATCATATTGAATACTTGTTGAAAGTGATAATGTTGGGTGTAGATTTGGTTGGTAGGGACATTCTAGTAACAATTTATTTTATAATTATACCATCTAACTGGGGTTTCATCTCCTCTCTTTTCCATTAATTAGAACATAAAAGAAATAAAACACAAAAAGGAGAGAAATTTCCATGAGTTCAAAAGAACAAAAGATAATTTATAGAAAATTGAAAAATCTCACATGATAAAATAAGGTCAATGCACCACACATCATGGTTAAAATAAAATAATGGAATTATAAAAAGGAGGATCCCAAGGTATATCTATCAAGGCTATGGATTCCTAGATGGTAGTAGAGTAATGCCTGAGCTTCCCTTGATTTAATGAGCTTTAACAGATACTAGGATGAAACCTACAACTTCATCAAAACCTTTGAGAAATTAATCACAAGGGTTAAAAAAACTACACATTTAATACACATAGATCCAATAAATTATAAGGTAAGTATGTTGTGTGAATTAACTTAGGAATCTCTTTCATGTTTTTGATTTAAGTATTTTTCCTATGAAACATTTCAAGATTGATCTAAAGATTGCGAAACTAGATTTTTGGGTTCTTAAATACTCAAAAGTATTCCCATTGTAAGTTGCCATTTGTTGTACCCAACATCCTCCTTTTCTTTAAGGAGAAATGGGGACCCACCTTTTTTTATATTTTTATGCAAATTATGGAAAATCTAAGATATTTCACTTCTGGTAGGATGATATTGGCATTGTATTTCATGAGACTAACTTTTGTTCTATTGAGACTATTCTTTAGGTTTATATTTTTAGGCTAATTCTTTCAGCACTTATGTAGTTTATACTTTTGGGTTTTACGTTTTGAGTGTTTTCATCCCTCTATTCTTTCAAACTTAGTTTTCACAAAGCCTTATTTTTTCAAGGAAATTATTGTGAACATTTTGTCCAAAATGATTCCCCTGAAGGAATTCAGCCTACAGGCTCTTTTGCCTTAAGTAATTTTGGAATATAGACATTTTGTTTGAAACAAATACCTAGATAGATTATTCCTTAAACCCTACCTAACTTACCCTTCAGGAATTTGGAAGTGATCCTTAGCCATATGAAATTACCCTTTAAGAAAATCAAAAGTACCCTTTGGCCTTTATGAAGTAGACCCTTCAAGTATTTTCCACATATCCTTCAGTACTTTTGAACTAGCCCTTAAGCCTTTTTGAAAGTGTCTTTTGTAATTTCAATTATCCCTTCGACCTTTCCAAATTGACCACTTTACCCCTTTTGACTAGATATTTTAAGGCACATACCCTTCAAGTTTTTTGTAAGTGACCTTTCAAGACTTTTGTCCCAAACCCTCTACCCTATGATACTTATCCTTTAGGATATCCTTTTTTACCTCTATACCCTATGAAAATTACCCTTTAGCCTTTGATTATTGGACCTTTTGACATGGACATACCCTTTTTAATTTATATTGCAAGCCTTTAACCCTTTTTAAAGTGACCACATACCCTTCGAGATAATGTTCACAACCCTTTTTCCCACCAAAAGACCCTTCAGACCCAAGGCACATACCCTTTGGGTTTTATATAAATTACCATTTGTAACCTTTAAAATGACCCTTAGCCTTATGAAACTACCTCTTAGGGAAATCAAAATTTCCCTTTGAACTTTACGAAGTAGACCCTTCAGGACTTTTATCTTGGATAAAATGCCCTATGAAGTGGACCCTTCGAATTAAAAGTACCTTTCAGGGAAATTGAAAGTTCCCTCTAGACCTTAAAAATATCCCTTCAATATAATTATCTTAGGACTTTTTCTGAGATGAAATCATCAAGGAAATTGTTGCAGACATTTTGTCTAAAATAATTCCATTGATGGAATTAGTTTGCAGAAGTCATCCCAAAAGCATTTTTTTTGATATTAGACCCTAAGTGCCTTATTAATAAGAGTATGAATAGTCTCACCATACTTATCCAAAGAAAAGGTAAAATATTTATCATCAATAATTTAAATACCCCCACTAACTTGAGCTAACAAGTTTATATTATACCAAAAAATAGAAGCCAAGTAAACATTACACAATTATGTCACATGAACTGATATTCAATGTAGGATTCTATATAGGTGATACATCGATATTGAAAGTCCATAATTACATTTAAGTTAAATTTTAGTTGAATTCTTATCCTTTTATTAAAGTGATAAAGAGCATTGGTTTCCATTTCAAGAGTACTACAAGTAAAATTATGATTGAACTAGAGCTGAATTGTTTGTCCAGCATACCTATCACATAGAAGAAGAAACATAGGGTACACATAAATGGTATATACATCTAGGATGTTCTAAGGTATGAATTTTCCATCCCCATATTTAATTAAATACTCCATATATTTCATAGATATAGTCTTCAATGCCACAGTATTTGGAGACAAGTACTAGAATTATTCAACATTATGGGATGTCATCATTTTGGTGGACATGTTTTCATTAGAAGATGAGATGAATTGGTAGATATACTATTTTTTAAGGAACTACTAGAATTAAAGTTTAAAATATTACACTTTCTTGTAGCCAAGACAAAATTAATGGCTTTGATTGACCTCCTAAGGGACCTATTCTTTTCAGGGAAAATATCACATGATGCTTTCCTGCATCATTCTAGTAATAATATGGTGGTAACATACATTTCAAGAGTGGATTTCCAGAGAAACCTATGTTTGAGTATACATGATGATTACTTTAACAAGCACACATTGGTATAGTTTAATAAAATGACCTCAATGGAGAAGGTACTATCATCATGGTTACTCCCATATTAGACCATCAAATGGAAAGGGAAGAATCTGAAAGGAGCAATCTTGATTGACAAATTTAGGATGGGTATTCACATTGGTATGGTTCTTCTCAATCGATTATATGATATTCCTAGTATTCATTTTATTAATTTGGATTGGGTACCACTACTATACATGATGCTTACACATGATGTCACATATGCCCTAGGTGAAATAATCAACCTTTTATTGAGAGAGCATATTCTTCATAAGGACAAACATCCCACACCCTTTAAAGATTTATACATGATGTCTTATTTGTTGGATGAAATCATGGGTACATGTTATAAACATCTTGGTGAATTATGGGATCTGGCCATAGACTATGAGAAGAATAAGATCCATAATCATTACTAGTTTATGCATGTCTACTACTATACCAGGAATATGGTAATGATATCTGAAGATATCTACCCTCAGGTTGGGAAATCTATTCATGGCTCACCTATGCCTCAAATTAGATAGAACATTGTGAATAACTTGGTAGGTAAAGGGGATTATTTCCTTTATGCAAATTTCACTATTATCATGGTTTAGGGAAACAAGATTGGCCCCTTATGTCTTCCAAGATTTATACCAAATAAACTAGCTAAACAAGAAATCACCTTCTAGTTATGGAAAAGCATTAAAGAATATTTATCAAGGTAGAAGAAGGCCTTATATTTTTGTCATTTTATAAATTTTGGTAGGATAATATATATGATGAGAAAGCATCTTGGGGAAGTAGGTGGAAAATTTAGGAATTATCCTTTCTTTGCACTTGCACATAGAGATTGAGATCTACATGGGTTGATCCAAAAGCACATTCATGGATTCAACATCCCTTATAGTCATGAGACATACGACTATGATTTCTTATTTTTGAATGCCAATTCTGATGAGGAAGTATTAGAACAAGAAATGATTTTTGGGCTATAAGAGGATCATTTGAGGATGATCTAGGATGACCCTTCTATTTTTACCATGGAGTTGGATAGTAAAAAGGCACTCTATAAAGGGTGGTAACATTTGGATTTTTGGAGAGGACAGTCTAAGAAGAAATCCAAAGATCAAGCTTCTTCCCCCTCCTAAGGACTTCTTTTAAAGTTAAAGTTGAATACTGAATAAAGATCTTGGGCTACCCAAGCCTAGTTTTACAAGGGGAAGACAAGCAAGGGATCCCATCAGCTTAGATTCTAATAAGGAAGAGAAAACACAAGAATTGGTTATTGTAGGTCTTAATCAAATGTATGTTACTATGTCTTAGGTATATACTATTACATTCATTGGGATATAAACTCTAGAAGCAACAACATCATCACCTCAAAACTCACCCACACAAGTAAGGACCCCCTTGGTCTATAAGAGAAAGCCTAAGACTCCCAAAAGTAGTCCTAAAATGGAGACATCATAATACTTGCCTACTCAACCTCCACATTCATAACTAACTAGGGGATATGTTGTGATCATTAAAGATATTGAGGATGATTTAGATGAGGAAGCTAAGTTAGAGATAGGCAAGGGTATAAGCCTCCAAATAGAGCCTATGGAGCTTAATTTTCTAGGTACTCAATCATTTATTAGTTCTCCTCTATATTTTATACCCATATTTGGGCAAGTTACTTTTGTGGAAGTTCCCACATATCCTCCCTCCATTTCCACTTCCATCCCACTCATCATCTAGAGTCCTATTGTTGTTGGCACCTTCACTATTAGATCCCTTAAGACAAAAAAAGTGTCCAAGAAGGTGTAGACTACATTAGCCACCTCAAAAATATATGTCCACTCTACCCAAATCACCCTTCCACTACCATATACCACTTTCATTGAGGAAACCAAAGTAACAAGTATTGGCAGAGGAAGGAAGGCCAAACCCCAAATGATCACAATCCATCCACTTCTTTAATTTGGAGGAGTGGATTGGTCCAAAATTATATGGCCTTCCTTATTTAATGTCCTAACCAAGGCATAAAATAAATAATATAGAGTTAAAGAGGAGGTTGAGGAAGAGGTTTTTGTCACAACCTATGATGCATCCTAGTTAGACATTCCTCCGTGGGTAGTGGATTTAATAAGCAAGGCTTCCCAATTACCAAATGTTTGAATTACTGAGCTTTCCTTTGTTTGATCGTCTAACTAGTAGTATTTAAAGGGTAAAGAAAAGGAAATTATAAGATGATAAAGGCAACCAAATCATCCTTAAATAAAGTCAAGAGGTGTTCTCCCTCATAAAGAGGCAAAACAAATAGCCAGGACAATCTCTATATGAGGAAAATCATGTAGACATGGCACAAGCACACAAGGATGCCATAGTTTCAATCCATGAGGGAAAAAAATTATCTTGACAAGATCTTGAGGTATAATTTTAGGTATTAGAGGCCAAATTTTATTAACTTAAAGAGTAGGGAAAAAAAATACATATCCTTGCTGGCATAGAAGCTAAAGTTTAGGAATTAACTTCTAGATGTTATAAATCCTTAGAAGCCATGGAGTTCATGAAGGCCAAGATGGCCGATCATGTGAACCAAGCCAATAAATTTTTCAATTCATTAAGAGAGGACAATGCAAAACTAAATATGTTATTTATCTATATAGGCAATTCTCTATATAGTCATCTTGACCGTATGACTATGCCAGAGGAATCTAATGCCTTAAATCTAGTAGTCATTCAACAAGAAGATGAAAAATATTGGTTAAAAAATATTAGGGATTTAATCCTTAGATATCAAGTGTATGAAGCTCAAATTATTAAAAAATTTCATGAATTAAAGTTATCCAAATTTAAAGACTCCACTACTAAGTTAATTAGCAGGATTAATTTTGATAAGCTTATCTAAGAAGCGGTCGATGATTTTAAGAAGAGATTGAAAGGTTTGATACTGTAATAAATTGATTATAAATTAATATAAGCTCAAAAAAATTCCACTAAATTTGAAATATTCAAAATTAAATTTCAAATAACCAAGGATGAGAATGCAAATCTCCTTGGATAGACCAAAATAATCCATTGGCCACCACTATTAAATTTAGGCATTATTTGATAAGCAACATAGAGTGACACAAAAGGTTTATGAGGATAACAAAGAAAATAAAAATTATATTTCTTGTGGTGCTACCACATCTTCAACTACCACTTCAACTTCTATGCCAACCAAGATGCATGCAGTGCTCTAAATGACTAAGCCTTGATAGGTAGTTTTTTATACATGCACAATTTTATAACACTGAATGTACTTAGATTTTATTTGTATTTTGAAAATTTAATTGTAAAAATTAAATTTATATTTTTTGTACATGCACACATTGCATAATTTTGGAAAAATTCAATTTATTTATTTCAAACTTTTAGTTCTCTTATATAGTTTTAGACCGCAGTTAGAACTACATGTTCTAACTAACACGTGTAACCACTTTGCATGAACTTGGAGGATGAGGTGACCCCTTCCCCAAGTCTATATATACAATTGTAACCCAAATCATTTTTTTTAGAATATTCTAGAATACATAGTAGTGAAGTAATTTTGATCATCAACAAAGTGTTTTGAGTATTTTCTTTCCAATTCTATGCAATTAGTTGTTATTTTCATGGTTGTGTGTTTCAATAATCTTTAGTGTACTAAAGCTACAAATAGATTATTTATTATTTTAATTGATATTGTGATCCTATATGTGCAATAACTATTGAAAGATTAGTGAATATATTTATTAAGTTGATCAAGTTGATTGAATCATATTTTTAAATGTGTACTTGTGCTTTCTTTGGTGTAGTTTTCTATGTGTGTGCAATAGCTACCTTAGATAATTCATTTGAATGAGCCATAATATCCTAATTAAGGGTGTGAAATAACTACCCTAAAAAGAGAAACCTTTTTCTAAGGCTTGTGAATTCCCTACATCCTCATTTCCTTAGACTCCTTATCCATGTCTAATTATATGTGTGATATCACTTCTAGCAATAGGCATAGGTTTCAAAAAGCATAAGTCTATTTAGAAACCAACCATGGAAGTTATTCATAAGAACCATAAAGCCTTGTTTTCTACCCTACCCTCACCCTCCTTTTTGAGTTTGTTGTTAAGACTTACCCATTTTAGATTAGAAACTAGCCACCAATCCAACTCATGTAGAGATTCATTCTATTATAAGGCCATGCCTCCATCCAAAAAAACTTTTCAAAAACCTACATGCCCTATCCCTATTCCATAAAAAGGTTGAAATAAACCACATACATGCAAATCATGCCTTAGAGTGGAGTTTACCTCCATTTAGATCCTAAAATGTTATAGATTACCTTGTTTAATTATGGTGTGCATAAAACCTGCATCAACAACATGTGCTTTATGTAGATTGATGCTTGCATAGCTGAGTGTTTAAATGTTGAGGGCAAAGGGAGTATCCCTTGTTTGCATCTGGTTGTAGTAAACTAAGACCCTAGAATTTTCACAACATTTTAGTTCTATTGTCAAGACCCATGTTAAATTTTGTTATTATGATGTTGCAACAGAATGATGCATTGATTTTCTCTTGAAAATATTGAGTGCTAGCTAAAACAAGTGGAATATAGTTTTGTGCAGAAGCATCCAACCTGTAAAAGACAATTCCAAGAAAGTAGGTTCAAAATAACCTACATTATGCTTTATACGTCTATTTATGTGAGTTACCTAAGTATGTGTACAAGTGGTTGGTTACATATTCAACCCATAAAAGAAGAAGCTATGGATGACACTATGAGTAGATGAAGGAGTGCATAGAAAGGTTTGGGACCCTGGCTATTTATTAGGCTAGAGTAGTGGATAAATGGTGGTAAGGAGTTTTGAATAGCTACATACTTGAGTTTACTATATCAAGTTATTCATGCACTAAGGAAGTAGAGTACTAGTTTTTATGTGACCCTAGAGGCATGCTTATGAGGGAGTTTGGCATAGAGATAAAAAATATAATGGTTGATTATGGTTTTAAAACTTCAGGGATGGAAGGCAAAAATCCTTTTGCATATGAGCTACACAAAGGGGGAGAAAGGGATGTATAGGTGAGGCATAAAGGAAGGTGATGAGAAAATTAACAACTAAATGCTTAGAGGATAGCCCTGTAATAATAGATGACACTAATTGATGGAGGATTTAGAACTTGGAAGTGTGGAGAGTACACATAGAAAATGGGAAGGGCATGGGGAAGGATCTATTTAAGAACAACATGGAAGAGATGAGAGAGATAATTAAACAATGGATCATTCTCAACACTTGATAGGTTTGTAATTTAATAATCTCATATATAATTTGGTGACTATATATATGCTTCATGTGCCTACCCCTTTTGACCCTATGGTACATGCTTACGCACTGGATCCTCCACTTGAAGATAGTATGGAAGAGATTGTTGACCTTGATAATGCCTCATATCTTAGACATTTTTTAGGATTAAATTGTAACTTTGTTATTAAAAATATTATTCTCAGCAAGGATGTCAGAATAACTAACTCTAGACCATTAAGCGCTAGCTCACCATAATAAAACTTGAATGTGAGCATACCAACTTAGCCAATGTTAACAACATAAGGTGGGAAATAATTTTTAGGAAGTGGTCTGGTATCATAAACTAGCATCAAAACACCAATAACATTATCTACACCATCAAGAATGTTAGAACTAGTGCCTACCTTAGGGGCTAGATGCATTGAAGGATCACCACTAGGATAGGCAGTAAGGGGATAAGCACCTCAAGTACTAGCTGCCCCCTATAGCAGATATACTAAAAAATGACTATGAACCTCCCAAAATATATCAATGTGTAAAAAACTATAGAATATGTGTTAAAATGTGAACTATAGTGGTATACATGAGGCATAACCCAATCAGAGTGTAAGGATACTCAATTTGTAACCACTTTACTTGATTGCACCCATACCTGGCATATAAAATTTGATCCCAATGAAGCCATAGTTGATTATGATACCCTAAAGGATGTATTCCTAAAGGAATTTAACATCCTATATTTTTAACAATAGAGCATTATTACTCTAAAATAAATTACCCAAGGACTCTTAGAGTGTGCACTTATATGATGCAAGGTTCAAAACTCTCCTATCAAAGATCCCATATGATATTCACCCTTCCCAACATGTGTAGTTGTTCATTGGGGGGTTGATTATTAAATTCTAAAGAGTTCTTTCCATGAATACTTTTATAGACCCTCAAGAATCACTTAAAAATATGCTTAGAGATGAGGCATAGATTACATCTATGGCCTCCCAACTCCAAATGATTACCTCTATCTTTGTGAATGATGATCGAAGTGGACTATGGTACATTGACTATAAAGTGGAAGGTGATAATAGAATTAACTACCCATAAAGTAATGTGTGTACCCTAATTCTAAGATATGAAGTTTTTTGAGAATCACATGATGTTTTAAACTATCCTTTATTACAATGTGTCATCCAAGTCAACACAAACATTTATTATCATTTTTGTGATTCCTATACCCATACCACTATTGATTTCTAGGTGATTCACAAAATACACAAAAACATGAAAAGGGGAAGGGTACATGACAAGCTACAATATTAGTCAAAGGAGAATCAAACCAAGGGAATGATGGCTACAACCAATAGAATACAAGATTCAAGATGTCATGAGGTGTTAGAGGGCAAGGTGGAGGATATGGTAGTGGAAGGTTCCCACCATGTTCATGTTACAAGTGTGGCTCAATATAGCATTATTAGCATGAATTCCCTACACATCTCATGTGTGGGATTGTTGAGGGCAATACAAGGTCAAAGAATGCTTTGACCTTTATAAAAAGCTAACCCAAGGTAAGCCTGATGTAGATAAAGGTGAAAGAATGATTAGATACAAAAATAAGATGGAAAAATAGACCCCAAAGTCACATCCAAAACACACAAAGACAATCAAGGTAAAGGAACCTACTTGTAGTGGATTCACCACTCAATCACTAGTTGTGCCAATACCTGAGTTACACCTCAAATATGGGGATAAGGGTTGAAATGAATGCATAACATGGCCTAAACTAAAGGATGCATTATACCCAAAACCAATATGCTAAAAGGAATTAATACAATAGGTTATGAACATAATCCAAAAATTTCAAGGGGAATTTCAATTGGTGTGAGATCTAGAAGTAGAAGATGTTACCTCTCAAAAGAAGTAGGATATCCAAGAAGCTAAAGTATAAGAATTAATTGAGATCCTGCACCTATTATAAAATGAGGGTATACTTCCCCTATTAAAGAACTTAATCCTAGAGCATTAAAGTTAAAATAAAGTTGAGGCCACCACACCACGTATGGAGAGGGCATGAGAAGTCCAACATACACAAAATGTTGAATATGACCAAGAACTCCTGGTGGATGCCATTATTGACAGATGATCTATCTTTGAGGTTATTTTAGACACAGGCATTGTGCCCATCATCTTGACCAAGAATGCTTGGAAGAAAATGGGTATACTATATTTGAGACCTTCCCTTCATGTATTCTTCATGGATAATAAGACCTAGACATATCCTATCATAATTCATAAGATCACCATTGTAGATATCATGGGTACCAAATTTTTGGATGATTTTGAAGTAATAGAGTTAGATGAGTAGGACAACTACTCATCACTTCTAGGAAGATCATGGTGTTATGTAAACAATATAGATATGAATTTAAAAGGTGTTATATGACCTTTAAATAGAAATGATAGGGTAGTTATAATCCTCTAAAATGATCAAGGACCCCCTATGTTGAGAGCATGGAAATCAAGAATGAAATCAACCATATCTATAACATCACAGTGAAAGGTATAGAGACTCTAAAACCAAATGATCCAGGAATTATCTCTTAGAAAGATGGATAGTCAGCATTAGACACCACAAATGTTACTTGTGATGGTTGTGTTGAGGAAGCATATGAGACCATTGGTTAATGGTGCCACCTGGTACACATAAAGGCACCAAAACTAGTAAATATAGTCTAGGTACAAATTGATTGCACTCTTAAAATATGGGTCCCTTGCACTAAGAAAAGAGGAAAAAGAGTGTTTTACCTTAGTAAGGTAAACTTACTATGCTCCCAAGATATGAAGGAAGTAATCTTATGGAGGACTATGTCTATGACATTGAGTCATGCATCCCAAAGGAGGGGACTAGAATGGGTACACTAGTGTATACATTGAAAATCACTATCATGTATTGGTAGGTAGTGAAGAAGCCTAAATTACCAACTTGCTAAGATGTAAAGGTAGCTATTTGTACTAAGTTTAAAAAAACAATGAGGACCTAGATTTTTTATCCTATTCTGGTGACTCTAACCCCATCACACATATACATATTTACAAAGAAACATGGACTGTTTACGGTGAACACATACCAAGAAATCTATGGGTACATGCCTTATACAAAATATTAAAGATATGGACACAGGAATAGTACATAGTTGATAAGACACACCACCAAATAGTCAACTAGGATGCCCTTAACAAGCGATTTATTCTTAACTTCTCCTTTTGTTTGCAAAATCTCAAACTAATTAAGTCATTACAATTAGTTTGAAGGTCATTGTTTGAGGATACTAATATATTGTAAGAGTGCCTAAAGGACATGTTCAATGAAAAAGGGTTAGTGATCCCAACCTTTTTTAAAGAGAAAACTCTAAACAATGACTCTAGTAATGAAGATGATGACACATAGAAGGTGTGTAACTAGAAGATGTTGATAGGGAAAAGGAAGTTAGTGCACCAAGTTAAAGATAGTGCCCTAGAAGAAGAAGACCTTATCCATATATAGGTATAAATAACTAAGGGAAGTAGACAAGTTAAAAATTCACACTAAGAGAAGAATGAACCCTACTAGGTACCATTAAAAATTACCAAGGTAGATATCAGTTCAGAGGGGGAACCCAAAATTGCCACTCTAGGTGCCTATTGGTCTGACACAAAACTGACATGTATTATTGATCTCCTAAAATAATTCCAAGACTTGCTCTCATAAAATTATAATGATATGAAAGTTACACACCCATCCCTTGAAAATATGAGCATCAAACAAGTCAATAGCATAAGACCCATCAAGAAGTGGCCTTATAGGATGAACCTAAATCTTCACGCCAAGGTCAAAATTGAGATTGATGGCATGATATCCACATGAGTCATCTACCCTATGTAGGAGTCTAAATAGGTCAACATCACAATCATCAACATTAAAAAGGATGGGAACATCTAAATTTATTTTGACTATAGAGTTTTTAATGTTGCTTGCATGACCGACCCCTTCCCAACTCTTTTCATCGATGAAGTATTGAATGGCATCATAGGTTATGAGATACACACATTTATTGATCTCTTCTTAGGATACCATTAAGTACAAATAGAGGAGGAAGACAATCATAAAACCACCTTTGCAACTAAATGGGGTTGTTTTGCATATAATGTAATGCCTTTTGGGCTAATAAATGCACCAACCATTTTTTCACAAGTGGTGATCACCACATTCAAAGACTTCATTCACAAGATCCTCTAAGTATATTTAGATGATTTTATAGTGTATGGATTAGTGAAGAATCACTATGACAATTTACACCTAATGTTTATAAGGTGTAGATAGTTACAAATTTATTTGAATCTCAAGAAGTGTGTTTTCACAATGTTGTTTGGCACATTACTTGGGCACATTGTATACAAGGATGGTCTGCTCATTGATCCAGCCAAGATATAAATAATCCTTTATATTCAAAACCCATGAATGTAGAAAGACATCCACACCTTTCTTGGGTATTGTGGGTATTATAGGTAGTTTATAATAGATTACACTAGGATTGTGATGCCATTAGAGGAAATCTTATAGAAGGATGACCCATTTTATTAGGGTGTAGTACAGGAGGATGTTTTTGAGACCCTAAAGTTAAAGATAAAAAGTACATCGATACTACAATTTATTGACTAAAAAACTCCCTTTCATGTCCACGTTGATGTCTCTATTACCATAATCAATGCCATTCTCACACAATCAGGTGAAAGGAAAATCAATCATCCTATTTCTTTCACAAGCATAGAACTCACCAAGGCAAAAAAAAATTACACCATGACTGAGTGCAAAGAGATTGCCATGGTCTACACCCTAAAAAAGTTTAGAAAGTATTTGTTAACAACCCCTTCATCTTCTTCACTAATCATGAGGCACTTAAGTACCTAGTGAACATGCTTATTTTACATGGGTGCATTTGTCCATGGATTGTTTTATTTCAAGAATTACAATTTTCTATTATAGTGGAGCTAGGAAAATAGAAGTCAGGCCCATACCATTTGCCCTACCTAAACTCTAGTGATGTGATAATGCAAATTGAAGATGATATGTCTGACATGCAACTTTATAAAATCTAACACATCCTAGAAGATTTAACAGAAATCACTACATTTTTAACATCCAAATATGCACTCAAGCCATGAAAAATAAAGAGAAGAAGCATCTCATAGTTCATGCCACCCCATTTAAACTCTTGGTGGGGAAATGTACATGTTAAGCCATGATGAAATATTGCATCAATGTGTCTTAGATCATGACTGGGACTTAGTACTATAAGAGGTGTATGAGGGGATTATTGGAGGCCATTGTACTAAAGACACCATGACATGAAAAGTGCTACAATAAATCTTATGAAAAAGGATATGCTAAAGCAAGTGACATTTACCAGTACATGGGAAACCAAACAATGGGGATGAGATGCCCCTCATCCCCATTTTTTCCCAAGCACCCTTTAAAAAATGGGCCATTGATTTTGTTGGGCCTATTACTCCCATTGCAAAGTGAACATGCACAAGGTATAATCTAGCTACCATAGATTACTTCACCAAGTGGTTTGAAGCAGTACTAACCAAAGACTGTACAACCACCACAATAACATGATTCATCTAAGAAAATATTATAAGCATGGATGCTTTCTTAGCCTGACTAGAATTTATGGCATGTATGTCATAAATAAAGCCATTTAGATGCTATTCTCCGAATATATGATGGTGCACCATAAAATAACACCCTACCACCCCTAATAAAATGGCACCATAGAATCATTTACTAAAATATTGGGGACATGCCTCAAAAAAATATGTGACATTGGTCAAAAGGATTGGGATGATTGTGTGTTAGCAGTGTTATGGGCCTATCACACAACATATAAGTGTTTAAACAAGGATACACCATTCCAACTAGTGTTTGGCATAGAGACCATTTTACTTATGTAATTCCTAGTGCCCTAATTGTGCATCATGTATATTAGTTGATTAGATGAATAGGCATATTTAAGTACACGCATTGAATATTTGGAGAGGCTAGATGAGACACACACCCAAGCATGATGGAGATAGAATATATAGAAGGCATGATAAAAGGTATGGCATGATAAGAACATAAAGTGCAAGGTGTTTATAGAAGGTACACTGGTCTTATTATATGATTTTAAGTACCTCATGCACCTAGGCAAGTTATAGATCAAGTGGATGGGACCTTATATCATCCATAACATATTGGAGACTGGTGCATGTAAGCTACACACATTGACTATTGAAATTATCCATGGGAATTATTGTCACCAAATCTTGAACCTTAGAAGAAGTTGTTCAAGATTCTTCTAGATTTGGGTAAAATGGGAACATTTACAAGGATGTGGGTGTACTTATATTATAAATGAGCCTCTAGATTTGAGGGCTAGCTCTCGAAATGTATCTTGAAATGATCTTATCTATACTAACTAATTAATCATGGGGAAAATAGTTAGAGAATGCATTAATTGGACCAACTCTAAAGGAGGTGATGCACCAAGTATTCAAAGATCCACTCTCAAGATTGAACTCATTAGCAAACTAATAGACTATGAATAGAACTAATGCAATGTCTACAATGGTTTCTGATCAATAGTGTTTCACGTAGAGGTTAATTTCATGGACTTAAGATGGAGGGTAATGAGGGTAAGGCTTGATTGGAAGCATTTATAGTCAACTATACACTCTATACCTGGGATATCAACCTTTAGACACACTAGATGACCTATAAGAAAGTTTATTAGGACTTAGGTTGAACTTGGACCTATAAAGGGAAGATCAAAACCAATTTTTCATATCAAAAAAATACAAACACTAAGCATAGATAAGTAAACAACTGTAAAATACTCTATTCATTACTCAAAGAGGTGCAAAATACAATTTTTGGTAGAGTCTAGTCTTATTAGCCTGAGGGATAGATAATAGTAGCTTAAAGGATATATTTATAGAGTAAAGGGCCTTTAGAGAGGTAGAATTTGGTGATCCAAGAAGAATAAAAGAGCTCAACTCCATTTAAACTATAGTTACAATTTTTTCTACAAATTATGCCCACTCTGACCTTTTGATCAATCTAGATCACTTCAAGTAGTTACATAGTTACATTATTCCCTCATTGATACTCTTTTATGGTTGTAATGGTGGGATCAAGTTGTTCTAAGTTTGGTCCTAGCATCAATGCAATTAAAACCATCAAATAAATCTATTATAGCTTTATCCTTGTGCTAACTACTATTCATTGGTTCATTATGGTATGCAAAAGTGGAGAGAAGGGTCATTTTCATGCAGTTGGTCCTACAGATGAAACCATTAGGGTCTACGTGTATGCCCTAATGGAATCCTTTGAAATGATAGCTCTTATTCCAATTGGACCATCCTCTAACTCATCCCCATACTCATAGGTCCACTATAGATGAAAAACTAATCTTAGACTATTGGTTTTCCTATAGTCATTATGTTGATGGGGACCTATAGACCACATAGCTTTGTTATAGACTCCCAATATGTCTAAAAAGACCCATTATATCTTTACAAGAACCTAAGGATTCACCATGTACACAAATACCTTTAATAATAACAAACACAATTGTATAATGAACCCTACAAGCTATAAAAGGTCAAACCAGAAGTCCATATTCATCTTTAATGGCATCCCTTTATGTCCTTGGTCACCTTGGCTAAATCACCATGTATTTTTCATGTAATTTAATTGAGCTATAATGGAAAATTTATGACTTTTTGGAAATATTTCCCTAGTTTTGATCGAAAACTACTCCTTTAGTTTGACTTTTTCCATTGAAAATAACTTAGACCAATTAAAATAATCCAACCTATCTTTATTCCCATTGGCCTCATAGATCCTTACTATTAAATCTTGACCCTTTGACCCATCTCACACCATTGATCCTAATTAGTATGAATGATCATGATTCTTTGATCTACCTTTGACTTGTCAATCTCTATCTAAGTTAGTGCCACTTCCTTGTTTGCACTCAATATCCACTATCAGTCTGTTATCTTCATGTGCTTACACTATGTGGTGGCATATCAAGCTCCTTGACCTTTTGACTCATATTTCACCATCAGATTAAGATGTATGATGAAAAATGGATCATCATATTTTCCTATATTTGAAAACAAACAACTATTTATTGTGGTCTAAATTTAACGTCTACATGATCATCATTTGACGTCTGTGTGACCATCATTGACGTCTATTTGATCATCAAATTTAAGACCATAATGGTTTTTTACCATAGTTTAAATTTTACATCTACATGAATGTCTCTCATTTTTGACCAACTTTTATGGCTTGGATCTAGAAGCACAAAGGTTATGGAGGCACCAAATTTGAAGAGATGTTCTTGATACTAAAAGGATTATGCCCACTTGATCTACTAATTCTGAGAAATTTCTAAGTGTGTTTATAAATTACACAAACAAGATATCTAGTGTATTTATTCATGATATTTTCATGCCCATCACTAGTCATTTTAACCTAAATGGCTATATGCCGAGGATTGGATTTGACACTTGCATGAATGTCTTGAACTACATGACCAACTTTGAGGACATAGATCTTGAGCTACAGAGCTTATGCAAGCATGAAATTTGTAGATAAAGATCATAACATGAATAACTCCATGGAAATATGAGATTTTGGCTCACATATATTCCTAAGTGAAGATAAGAAAAGCTCAAACAAGCTAGTATGCTCATTTCCATGTGATGTGCAGGTTGATCTATCTCATTAGACTTGACAAGATGAACTTTGAAGGCTTAGATATTGAGATAGAAGACTCATCAAGATATGAGAATTATATATAATTATTTTGGCACTAAGGATATTTATCTCACATGGTCGGATGGTCACATGAGGCTTTTTTATCATATTTATAAAATACCTAAGTGAACTGGTCTAGTCTAGTTCTTCATGATGTCCTGATGATAGTTTGGATTCACAAAGCTTGTTCCTAAAATTTTGTAGCTTTAAATGAACTCTTTAAGGCTTGTGTAGATAATTTACATGATCTTGACTATTTGGACACCATGAAAACATATCACTTTCATATATGACTCTAAAAATGACCCTTAAGACACTAAAAAACACAAGGAGTAAGCTAGACTATGATCAAAGCTAGAATGACATATGAAATGACATCAAATAAGCTACACATACCCTATGACATTATAAAAATCCCCTATAAAAGATTTTGACTATAGGGGGTTGACGCATTTTGGCTTGAGGTAAAAATGGTCAACATCTTTGGTGATTTCCCAAGGGTGGCATGCTTGTTATGCCATGACCAATTGCCTAATCCTATCCATTGGGTTATGAAGTCATAAGTATACAGGTTTGACATATAAAATACCTCTTGAAAACACATAAAAATGATATAAAATAACAAGATCAAGACACAAAACAAAAACACACATGTGCTTCAAAAGAACTTATTGGAACACAACACAAAAAGAAAGGAAACACACACCTAATCTAATATTTACAAAACTAACCTTCGATTCTCAATAGTAGGGTTTTAAATGTATCCCATTCACAGGGATAGGTAGCTCTTCTCTATTCATCATTACTAACTAAATGGAGTTACTTTTCTTGCACTTGATGATGACATATGGTCTACTCCATAGGGTATCAAATTTGGTATGTCTTCCTAGTTTTTCTCTATCTTCATCCCATTTAAATACTATATCACCTTCTTAAAATGATCTTGGAGTTGCCTTCTTGTCAAAATACCTCTTTATTAGTACTTGGTGATGTTCCATAGATTGATGAGCTTTATCTCTAGTCTCTTACAACTCCATTAATTATGCCAATCTCACCTCTATTAGGGTATTCTTAAGCAACTCTAGTTGATGTACTAACTCTAAGGTAGACAACTCTTGAGAGATATACAACCTAGCTTCCCTTCCATAGACAAGCACAAAAGGAGAATTCCCTATTGACATCTTGGGAGTTATCCTATCAACCCATTAGGCTGTCTTTAATTTGGTGTGACAAGATCTTTGGTTATGTTCCAAGGTTCTATTGATGATTTTGATCAGATTTTATTTAGTATATTTAGACAACCCATTACCTTGAGGGTAATAGTTAGATGAAGTGCTCAAGAATATGCCATTACTATTTTCCAAATCAGTTGTCTTAGCACCCATAAAATTAAGAGAATTATCTAAAATAATATTAGGAATGTCAAACCTTGTTATGATTCTCTCATAGAACTTCAAGATAACATTCTCATTAGCTTCCTTCAATTCCACTACCTTAACCCATCTTGTAAATTAGTCAATTGTTGTGAGTATTCATTAATTACCAGTACTTGATTAGGGATTTGTCATGTCAATAAAATAAATACCCCATTGCATGAAAGGTTGATTGACTTGGATAGGCTTCAAAGGAAGAGCTAAAATCTTTTATTTTCCTCCAAAGGAAGCACATTCTCCACACCTTCTCACCCATGCATGGTAATCCTTGAAGACATTGGGCCAATAATAACCAACCCTCATGATCTTGGTAGTTGTGGTTCTTGGAGAGAAATGACCTCCTTTTGTCCCATAATGAAAATTCTCAAGAAACACTTTAAACTAATCATTATCAATGCATATCAATAACACACCATTAGTGTCCCTCCTAAAAATTACACCATCCAAAAGAAAAAAGGGAATATATTACAATCTAAAATATCTCTTTTGTGATCTAATCATATTATTAGGATACTCACCATTTTGAAGAAACCTGATCACATCCTCTGCCCAACTTTGTGTAGGCAATAAACTAGCTGATTAGGAACAATCATGATTTACTAGAGCCCCTTCCTTTAACTCATGAAGATCTAAAGCTATATGTTCACAAATAACTTTACCTCTTATCAATTTTTTCACCTTGATATTAACATCATATTCCATTACCTTAGTGATCCACCCTACCCTCTTTTCAATAAGATCTTTGCTCAAAAGAAACTCTTTGGTGCTAGGATGAGAGACCACAAGATGAATCTTATTATTTGAAACCATATGTTTGAACTTATTTAGTCCCCTTAAAATAACAAGGACTTATTTCTATACAAAGGTGTACTTGAATTCATAATCTTCTAAACCTTGACTAAAAAATGCAATTGCTTGCTCCACACCCTCATCATTCTTTTGCATCAACATAGCTGAGATAATATCAAGGTTATCAAATGAATAAAACATGAAGTATTTATTAAAATTAGGATTCATAAGAGTAGGAGCTTCTGTAATTTCTTTCCCTATGTCTTTAAAACTATTCTTACCCTCTTTGGTCGAAGAAAATACTTGGTTCTACCTGAGCATAGCTGTTATAGGTTTCACCAATGATACAAAACTAGGTATGAACCTCTTGACAAAATTTGACCCCAAATTAAATTTGGGTCAACCCATACTATTTTTGAACTTTTAAGAAGTTTCTCATGTGTTTTATAGGGTGTTATGATGGTCTAGTATCTTACTCATCCTCTCCCTAGTCCTTGTTGAAGTCCACCCTCTATGTAATAGAATAGTCAACTAAAGCCAAAGGTTGATCAACCCAAGTCAAAGGTAGTCAAAGGCTCAAATTATGTTTAAAGTGTCTTAAGGTGGTCCTTAATATGTTTTAATATATTTATAAGTCATAAATTGGTTATAGGTTATGTCTCATGTGGAAAAAGGGGCCTTTTGGCCATATTTTAGCCCATTTAATGACTTGTACAGATTTTCATGCAACAAAATTTGACACCAAGGTGATTTTTAACATGGATCATGTTAATATCATGTCAAGAATAGTTATTTGTTAGACAATAACTAGTTATGATTAGTAGATGGAAGTTTTCCCTTAAAAATAGGAGTTTTTGGGCACTTTTACAGACTTATCAAGTCCACCATTATCTAAAAACATAGGAAGAGTAACTCTTCACCTCCCATCATCCATTTCAATGCCTAGTTTTCAAGGAAAAAACCAAAAAAATTCATCTACAAATAAATTTTCACCTCTCATCATCCACCATCAGCTAAAAATGTGGGAAGAGTAAATATTCACCTCCCATCATCCATTTCAATTCTTGGTTTTCAAGAAGAATGTAAAAATTTTCATCTACAACTTGTTTTCTTCCATTTTCACTTGGCAAGCAAAGATGGAGCAACTTCATGCACTTAGCATGGGCCATACAATTAGAATTAGGAGGAGTGATTCCAGGGGTAGATATTTATTTGAGTTCAATTAATTGTCATAAAAATAACTTTAATTTTTTTGGCTCCCCCTTTATGAACCATTTCTAACACTCCAGGCAGATTTTTATGGAATTGCATTCAAGAGGGGTATGGTTATGCATCAGTTTCTTATTTTCAAGAATCCATGGAGGTGTGTGATATTGATTAGGGTGTTTTTATGTGGTAATAGTATCATATACATAGTGTTTTGAACATCTAAAACCTTCTCTCTTTATGTCCTAAAAAGGGTTTTCTCAATTATACTTATTTCTCAAAGTTGGTAGTCATGGGTATAACCTGTGTTTCTTGAAATGTAGAAGAGGATTCATGAAGTGTCTAAATTGATTAGATTCATGTTTTAAAATTTATTTCATTTAAATGACATCGTGAAATATCAAATAAGTACTCCTCCAAGGTAAATTATCCATGTTTTCCTTGTCCACTGCCTTGTTTACTCACAGTCAGCTTCTACAGGAACTCAAAGAGGTTTGTACAAAGGTATTTGTTGTGAATATATGATGGTGTTCATGTTTGAAATTATATCATGAACAAGGATCATGGATTTCATGCCATGAAGGCTTAGAATGCTATAAAAGCAAAATTTCCTTCAAACAATGAGTTGACTGTATTGGTTCCTCTGTCCCTAAAAGTGGAAAATAGAGATCCCAGAGCTTTTTTAGGATAATGGTTTCCATGTTATAATGAGTTATCAATGATATTTATTTATTCACCTTATATAAATATCTACATGCATTGCTTATGCCAATTTTTAGTTCAAAGAGATAGGAGGAAGGTGGTCATCAAGACCTCCAAAATTGCCAATAAATACACTAATGGTTTTCAGTGTTGTCTATAGGAAATGGAAGAAATGATCACCTTTTGAAAATTTTAGAGTTTATTAAATGAAAATACAAGCATGAATGGTAAAATATAGTATTATATGACAAATCTCAACCTTTCATCTCATGATAAAGGTGAAGTTTGACGTTTTGAGATCCTAAACATAATCCCTTGTCTGTACAGGCCTGTGAGAGGACACTTACAGGAAAAATCTCAAAAAAGTGAGTTGAAAGCTAGTTTTTGATATTTTTATAATATTATAAGGAGAATATGGATGATTGGTAACCAAATACCTTTATGGGAGTCAAGACACCTCAGGGTAAGCCTTAAAGGACCCATGACCACCTATAGTAGCCCTAAAATGCATTGAACATAGTCTACAGGGTGCTCAGGTAGTGAAGAGAAGGTTTGAAAATTGGACATTTTTTTGGAGCCTTAAAGTGGATTCAAGTGTAATGGAGGATAAGTGACCTAAAAGGTCTCATTTTTAACTTATACATCATATACTAGGCTCTATTTCTTGCTAAGGATGCAACCTACACAGGCAAAATGGTGACAGTGACAGTCAGGGTAGAGGTGTCCTTAGTTGAAAACATAAGAATGAATGGTATTAGTTATAAGATTAAAAAGGAAAAAAAAGGATTGTGGTGGTATTATGACCTAGGGATCATGAATGGGAGGCCCAAAAACATTAAACAAGCTTGAATCTAGACCTACAAGTAGAATTGAAGGGATTGTCTCAATCCTAAATAAATAGAGCCTAATTCTAGGAATGAAGGGTAGATAGGTGTAAATTATTGATCTTGGATTGGAGAAATGATGAAAAACCACTTAAATTATCTTTAAAACATAATATATGGTTTTTATTTGTGTACCTAAATCCAAATATAAGTCCAAATCACCTACAATTAGGCTTGGAGTAGTGTTTCTCTTCCTTTGAGTAGATAGCCTAGTCTAGGTTTCCAAGGACACAAGAGGGGATTAGAGGGGAAAATATAATATGGATGGTTTTAATTCATAATTATAAAAATTTTGGACCTATGCATGACCCAAATAATCTCAAATCACCCATTTAAATATCTAAACCAAGCCAAACCCCTCCTACCTTCACAGGTTACCTACCCCTAAAAGTCTACCTTGGGAGTTTGAAGAGTTGAAGGGTAAAATGGAGGATATATAAGACCAAATTTGGTAAAGAGTATCCTTTGTAACCCCAAGACATTATACAATCATAAATTTTCCAATAATAATTATTTATACCCTCTCTAGTTTGTCTCAGAGCAGGGGTAGTTTTAGCTTACATGGAGATAGTAGTTTTCAGAAAAATGATGAAATTGATGTCAAAAGGGTAAGAAAGGACAATATTAATGTTGGATAAGCTATAGGGGACCTATAAAAAGATAAAAAAAACCTAGCTATAGGACTTGGAAGTGAGTAGGATGCTCTAACCAAGGACGTTTACAGTATCAGGGCAAGGTAAGGAATAGACATGATTCCAAATGAGGGGTCATTTCATGTTATAGCCTTTGAAAAGACTTTTAATGAATTAGGTCATCTTAAAATATGTTTAAATGATGTTTTAAATATTTTAAAGATAATGGTAAGTAAAAATAGTGGTTTTTTGGCTTAAAGGAGCATGCAGGCTCATTGGCAAAGTATAAACCTATTTCCAAAGCAGGGGTCAACTTTTTTCTATCTCCAAAAGAGCCATTATAAATATGGGAGAGAATTTATATGGAATATTAAGAGGTGTTACATCCTTTGTTTTGTAGGAAATCCACTTGGAAGCCATCATTTGGCTTAGGATGTGCTCAAACTCTACTAATTATGTAAAATTGATTCGAATGGTCACCTTCAAGTGCTTGGAAATTTCATATACCTTTTCTTGGGACATAAATATATTTTAAGATGATGGAGAGGGTCCTTAAGAATACACAAGTGACATTTAGAGAGGTTTATAATGTCTATTCTTTATGAACAAAAGTTAAGACTAGAAACCACTCAAAACCCTTGCAAACCTTCCTCACATACTTGATTGGAAAGATATTACAATTTGAGCATATAGATGAAGGGGAAAGGCCATGAAAAAACTTTAATTATGCATATAACTCTCCAATTATTCCACACATGTGACTTAGGTGTATGGATTTTTATGGAATGGGATAAAACATGACTTATTTTGACCATTTTTTGTGTTTTGTAGGCATGGTGAACTTCTAGGAGACAAAATCAAATTTGGAGGGAAGAGTAGGAATTTTTATGAGTACTCATGGTCATTAGATAAATTTACTAATATCCTATTTGTTCCTTCTATCTCTTTGTTTTTAGCCAGTCTAATGAGCTAGCTAGAGAGGACTTGGAAAAAATGGTGAATCTTCATTTTGGGAGCCTTTTAAGGACAATTTATTGTAACTGATGGTATGATAACTCCTTACACATTTAATTACTCTATTTTATGGATTATATTGTAGGTTTTTAGATATTGAAGGTGACAAGTGTGAGAGGTGAAGGGAAAAGGGCTATTTTGAGACTGATAAGTATGATCATGCATGGGCAGAATGATAGGAAGGGTCAGGACCATCCCCAATTCATGTTAGGGATTATTAATAACCCATAGTACTCAAATTAATCATTTAAATTTATTATTTTTAGAGTTAGGATAGTTTTTTAAATCCAATCATGAGGAGCTATTTTTTATGCATAGAAAAAATGTTTCTTGACTCTTTATAGGTCTTGGATGTTTGGAAATGACATTTTAAATTCCTAACATGATATGTATCACCCCATCACTCTCTCTCATGTATTTTTAACTAATATTCACATTGGTGACACATGTCCTTTTGCCTCTTCAACTTTTCTTCTCTCCCTCAGCCTCAAAGTTTTATAAATGGAGCCATTTTGGCCATTATAAGATATACATAGTTGGTATGGAAAATAATTGATAATATAACATTACAATTTGTCTTTTAAAATTTAATAAAAGTCTAATTTTTAAGTTCTAAACATTTTTTTGTAAGTGTGTGAGTGATGTATAGTGGAGCTAAGTGATAGTATCATCCTTACTCCCTTTATCCTTCATGTTTAAACAAGAATTATTATTCTAATAGGTCATGTGAAGTGTGTTTAATGTACTAGGATCTTCCTCAAGTATAAAATTGCCTCTATCATGTGTAATCTACCCCTAGATTAGTTATATTGTTGATTATCCTATGTATGCTACCTTCATATTGAAGTAATTATGTTAGAGTCATTTAATTCCTATAATTGGTCTTATAAATCTTTGTTATTTAGTGGGAGTGTGATTTTATATGGTATATATTTTGGTGGATCACCTCTTTAGTATACTTTCCATTTTATGCAAGTTTCTAACCCTTTTCACAAATAAGCATTAGATTAGGTGATAGACACTTAGAGAAGAATTCAGGGAGCTAGCCCTTTCAATCCTAGAGATTCATCTCTCTTAAAAGTTACCAAAAACTTGATATATGATTCAATGTTTCATCAAATTTTAGGAGTTTCATATAATGTCCTAGGGTGAACAATTTGATGACAAGAGTTCTGGCATACCTGGTGGGACAACTAGTTGTAATTTTTCCCGTGTCAAGGTGAATGCTAATCTTGATAAGCCCAAGGTTGTATAAGTGTTTCTAATCTAGCATTTGAAAACTAAAAAAGGTCAAAATCTCTAGTTTTATATCAATTTATTCACATTATACTTCATGGTCTTCATTATATCCTCTTCTAGTAGAGCCTTCAATCAAGTCCCTCTATTTGAAGCTCCTCTTGAAGAACAACATCCTAAATCATTCTTAACATTTAGAGATCCTAAACAAGAAGGTTTTGAAGAAGGAGAATAAGTTGAGGAGATAGGAGATTAATAAGAGGAAGAAGATATGGCTAGAAGACATCCTTTCCCAACCTTCAACACTTGAAATCCTATTAATCTTCCTGCATATGATCTTATTCCTCCCAATGATACCAAAAGTCTCCCTAATTTCAATGGAAAAGGTCCTATTACCCCATCTGAGCATATTAGGGACATCTCTAACTTTTGAAATTTACAAAATATCACCCAAGCTAACATAGCTATTAGACTACTTAGCATGTCTCTAAAGGGTAAGGAACTTGATTGGTATAGGATATTGGAAGGTGGTTGTATTACTAATTGGGATGGATTTGGAGAGTTTTTGGTAAATAGGTTTCAAAATAAGAGTGACCATACTTCACTAATTCACCAGCTGAATGTGATAAAGAGAGGTCTTAATGAGTCCATGGGAGATTTTAGTGAAAGGTTTCAAAGGACATGGCATAGGCTGTCACCTATTATGAGGCCTCCTCTAAGCTTTGTATTCCCCACCTATCTCAAGGCTATTGGCATTGATATGGCAGTAATGTTGAAAATAATGGGAGGTTTTACTTTACCTGAGGCATATGAGATAGCCATTAAAGCTGAGAATAGTTTGACACAAGTTGGGAAATTACCTCTAAGAGTCTCCGTGCCTTTGTTGTCTCATAATTTATTTGAATCCCCAAGCGTAGCATAAGTACCCAATTATAATGTCAAACCTAAAACCACTCCTAAGAAGGTGGATAATGTCATAGATAATGATGAGATGATTCATTCTTTGCAAGCCTAGCTTAAATAAGCATAAATGTATGTAAGTGCTCTACCCAATCCTCAATACTATCCTCAATAAGGATATATAACTCCACCCTAATATAATAACTAAGGAAGAGTCTAAGGTCAACAAGGTTTCACTAGGCCCCCCAATGCCTATAATCCTACTTCTACTCCCTCCACAAAGGCTGTTGTTCCAGTCCATACTAATCTAGTCCAAGGAGAGGGACATTTAGATCATTGTGGACAATCTCAAAGTCAATTTGTATATGATGGTGGATAAAATTTCCAAACTTTGGTATCTCAAGAAGGAGATACTCCTTATGTTACAATATAAGAAGAAAATCTTGTGCATAGGGATGTTCATGGATAGGGTAGCATTCAAGGGTCTAGTCTTATAAACTTCCAAGAAGAAGAAAATTATGTGTTGAATCAAAATACATTAGTTACAATCAACACAAGGGATAATAAGGGGGATTTAAGAGATACTCTAGAGACACAAGTGATTCCAAGTAGTGCCTCTCTAAGGCCATAAAGCCTAGGTACCAATGTAATAGATCTTACTAGTCACACTACTCCTCAAGGTCAGAATGTGAGAAAGGCTACCAAACCTCCAATACAACAAGTTCAAGCTCCCTCATTACCTTTAAGAATTAAATATAAGGTGAATACTTCCTCTCTAAAAATTATTTATTCTTTTAAGAATACCAGACACGCATCTCTTGGGGAAGTCTTGCATATGCCTGGCCAAAAGGAACTTCTACAAAAACAACTCTCAAACATTCATGTAGCCCCTAAATCTCCAAGACACAATAGTTTATCCCTTACCAACACACCTAATTATGTCCTAGAACCATCCAAAAAAGCTTAAAATCCTCCACATTTATACCTCACACTCCTTGTGGGAAATAAATTGGTTCACAATTGCATTGTGGATAGTGGATCTAGTACCATAGTTATGCCTAAGGTGGTTGTTGATAAGTTAGGACTGAAGTATGAACCTCATAGTAAGGGTGTGTTGTGGATTTATGGAACTCCAACCAATATGGTGGGTTTTTTTAAAGGTTTGAAAGTTTTCTTGCATGATTGTCCAAATTTCCCCATCTTACAAGATATTGTGGTGGTTGATCTTCTAGCTTATTTTTCTATTTGCTTGTCAAGAGACTTTACAACTAAGATTAGAGGGTACATTGTAACTGATTGGTCTTTTCTAGATTTTAAAAAAATATATGGAGCTAAAGTAACTATAAGAACACAACCCTTGGTAAGGTTCCATATTGAACCATATATGGAGACAAATTCAAATCAGAATTGTGCAATTAGTGAAGGAGAAGAAGAAGGTGTCATTGGTGGTGAAGCATCCTCCCACCTTGAAGGTATTTTTGACCTTTTCCTTGATGAGTATGGTATTGAGACATATGATCATGATACTTATGCATCCATATAAGAAACTAATTTTGGAGTCTATTGTATGCATGAGAAAAATAATCCTATACCCTCACTCACTATTGAAGATCATGAACTTGAAGGGATATGGGAAATGTTTTTTTATGGTTAAAGAAGCAAAGTAGGTGTAGGGGCTGGTGTTATGTTAGTATCTTAATAAAATAACCAATATTATTATTCATATAGATTGAATTTTAGTTGTACTTGCAATGTAGTAGAATATGAAGGCTTAGTTTATGGCCTCCAATGGGCAAAGAAAGGGGAATCAAGAATTTAAAGGTCTATGGGGATAGTGAATTGGTCATACACCAAGTAAGGAACCAAGATATAGCTAATAATCCTTTGATTAAGTCCTAAAAGCATAGGTTATGGGAGATAATTAAGGAATTTTATGTTTTTAATATATAACCTATACTAAGCGATTCAAATAAACATGTTGATAGGTTGGTTATCATAGGAGCACATTTTGATAGAGTTGCTAATGTAAGGAAAGAAAATAATCAGTCTCATATCAAGGTAATTATGATACCTTATATTATATATAATGAGGTATCATGGAAAGTGTTTGAAAATGATAAAAACATTGCACATTTATTACAAAATGAAGCAAAATTATCCCTAAAGAACAAAAAAAGGTTTCACAATCAGTATGGAGAGCAAGCCATTTAGCTAAAGACAAACAAGATACCTAAAGGGATGGTTTCCTTGGAGAGTGTTTTCAATGAGGATGATCAAAAGAATAAGGAAAGAGTGATCATGTCCACAAGGTAATAAAACTATGAAAAAGTCATGATCTTCAAAGACAAACTCCTAAAAATTGGTAAGGTATGTTCTCCATCTAAAAGTCAAACTTTTATTGAATTATGTAAAGATTTCTATGATATATTTTCTTGGGAATATAAGGATTTGACCCTAGTCTAGCTAATCACACCATTGAGTTAGAACCTAGAGCTAAACTAGTTAGGGAAAAATAAAGGTCTATCAATCATAAGGTAGAGGAACTCATGAAGAGAGATCTTACCAAATTGATTGAATCTAGGATTACCTTTCCTATCAAGCACTCAACTTGGGTAGCTAATCTTGTACCTATTTTGAAATAAGAGTTGAGAGATCAGAATTTGTGTGGATTTTAGAGACATTAATAAGTTATCTCTCAAGGATCACTACCCATTACCTTCCATGGAACAAATCCTACAAGTTATTTCAGGTTCTCAACATTTTTCACTTCTTGATGGCTATTCAGGGTACAACCAAATATTGGTGAATGAAGATGATCAGTTTAAGACAACCTTTACTACAAAGTGGGGAACCTTTTCCTATAAGAAGATGATTTTTATTTTATCTAATGATGGAACAACTTTTTAGAGGGAAATGGACATGGCTTTCAAAGGATTGATCAATGAGATATTGCTTGTATACCTTGATGATATAACCATTTTTTAAGAAAATGCTCATGATCATTTGAAACATATAAGGCAAGTGTTTGAAAGGTATAGGGAGTATGGAGTATCTCTTAATCCAGAAAATTGCATCTTTTTTGTCCATGAAGGTAAGTTATTAGGTCATATTATTTCAAAAGAAGGTTTGTCCATTGACCCTAAAAGTATTTAAGCTATATTAGGCCTGCCTTTGCCTCTACACAAGAAAGGTTTTCAAAGTTTCTTGGGAAAGATTAACTTTTTAAGAAGATTTATTTTAGGATTTTCTACTTTGGTAAAGCCTATCATAGCCATACTCAAAAATAACCAAGCTTTTACTTGGATAAAAGAAGGTAAGAATAGTTTTGATGCAATCAAAAAAGCAATTGTCTAATATCCCACTCTCTTAAACCCAAAATTTGTGAAGTATTTCATACTATATAATTTTTATAACCTTAACACAATCTCAACTATGCTTGTGCAAAATAATGATGAGGAAATTGAATAACCCATTGCATTTTTTAGTCAAGGATTGGAGGACTATGAGGTCAAGTACACATTTTTTGAGAAGCAAGCTCTAGCTATGATAAGAGGTTTGAAAAATTTTAGGCACATGGTTTCAAATAACAAGATACATGTCATGGTCTCTCATCCTAGCATCAAAGAGTTTCTCATAAGAAAAGACCTCAATGAGAAGAGAGCCGGGTGGATCACAAAGGTAATGGAATAAGATGTTGATATCTAGGTAACAAACTTGGTAAGAGGAAAGTCACCATGTGAACATCTAGCTTTAGATATTCAAGGGCTAAGGGTGTAAGTCTTGGTCAATCGAGCTCATCCCCAACCAACTGGTCACATACCAGTTCAAAGTTAGACACAAGACATCATTGACTTCCTCCAAAATGGTAAGTGTCCTAATGGCTTGAACAAGTATCAAAGAAGGTATTTTAGTTTGAAATCTATCCCTTATTATATTTTAGATGGTATTCTCTTTTAGAAAGATGTGAATGGTGTGTTATTGTGTTAAAAATGATCAGTTTGGTATGTTGCTAGAAAAGTTTCATGATGGTGTAGATGGAAGTCATTTCTCCCCTAAAATAACAACAACAAAGATAATGAGGGCTGGATATTATTAGCCTAGAATTTTCAAGGATTGATATAATTGGGCTAAGATATGTCCTCAGTGTGCCTTATTTGTAGGCAAATAAAAGCTTACAACCTTTCCATTAAATCCTATCCAAGTAGACCAACCTTTCATGCAATGGGGCCTTGATTTCATTGGTATGATTAATCCTCCATCAAGTGCTAGACACAAATGGATATTGACTACAATTAACTACTTCAAAAGATGGGTAGAAGCTATTGTATTGAAAGAGGAAAGCGAAAATGTTATCTTGAAATTCTATGAGAGCATCATAATAAGGTTTGGAGTTCCCTATAACATCATTTTTGATAATGCACTTGCGTTTATGAGTGCTAAAACTTTTGATTGGGAAAATAGGAATGATGTTTACTTGAGAACCTCATCTAACTATTACCCTCAAGGTAATGGATTAGATGAGTCTACCAATAATAATATCATCAAGATTATCAATAGAAAATTAGAAAATAATCAAAGGGCATGGCACACCAAGTTGAAGACAACCTTATGGGCTGATAGGATCACTCCTAAGAGGTCAATTGGAAATTATCATTTATACTTATTTATGGAAAAGAAGCTAGATTATCCATATCTCAATAACTTCTTGCTTTAGAGCTTGCACATTACTTAGAACTACTTGAGAATACTCCAATGGAAATTAGATTGACATAACTAATTCAACTATAAGAGGCAAGGGATAATGCACACAAGAATATGGAAAACCATAAAGTACTCATGAAGAAGTATTTTAACAAGAGAGCAAGTAAAAGAGTGTTCAAATAAGGTGACTTAGTTCTAAATAGGATGAAGTTAGAGCAAAACTAGGTAGACATACAAAATTTGATGCCTTGTGGAGTGGACCATACATCATCAACAAGTGCAAGCAAAGTAATTATTTTCAGCTATCCAAGATGAATGGAGAAGAGTTTCCTATCCCTGTGAATTGGATACACCTAAAGTTCTTCTATTAGTCCTTGTAAGGTAGTTTTTGTAAATAGTAGCATAGGTGTGTGTTTTCCTTTGGTTGTGTTCCCTATGTGCTCTAGTTATGCACATGTGTGTTTCCATTGAGTGTGTCTTGTGGTGTGTTTTTTAATTTATTTTAGTGTGTTTTTCAAATTCACTCGAGTGTTTCATAAGTATTAGAGAGACTCCATGGCCCAATGGAAGGATAAGGTAACTAGTCTTAGGCATAATTGGCATACCACCCCAAGGAATCACCAAGAATGTTGACCAAATTTGACCCCAAGTCAAATTTGGGTCAAACCCTACTATTTTTTAACTTTTAATAAGGTTCCCATGTGTTTTATAGGGTGTTATGTTGGTCTATTGTCTTACTCATCCTCTCCCTAGTCCTTGTTGAAGTCCACCCTCTATGTACTAGGCTAGTCAACTAAAGTCAAAGGTTGGTTGACCCTAGTCAAAGGTAGTAAAGGGGTAAATTTTTGTTTAAAGTTTTTTAAGGTGGTCCTTAATATGTTTTAATATATTTATAAGTCATAAATTGGTTATATGTTATGTTTCATGTAGAGAAAGGGGCTTTTTGGCCATATTTTAGCCCATTTAATGACTTGTACAGATTTTCATGCAAGAAATTTGACACAAAGGTGAGTTTTAATGTGGATCATGTTAGGATCATGTCAATAATAGTTATTTGTTAGAAAATAATTAGCTATGATCAGTAGATGGAAGTTTTCCCTCAAAAATAGGAGTTTTTAGGCACTTGTATAGACTTCTTAGGTCCACCATCATCTAAAAACATAGGAAGAGTAACTCTTCACCTCCAATAATACATTTAAATGCCTATTTTTCAAAAAAAAACCAAAAATTTTCATCTACAACTTGTTTTCCTTCATTTTCACTTGGTAAGCAAAGTAGGAGTAACTTCATGCCCTTAGCATAGGCTGTACAGGTAGAATTGGAAAGAGTGAATCTAGGGGTGGATAGTGATATCAGTGAACATAATTTTCATAAAAATAACTTTAAATTTTGTGTATCCTCCTTTATGAACTATCACTAACACTCCAAGAATATTTTATGTAATTACATTCAAGAGGGGTATGATTATACATTTGTTTCTTATTTTTATGAATCCATGGAGCTACGTGATATTGATTAGGGTGATTTTAGGTGGTAATAATACCATATAAATGGTGTTTCAAACATCCAAAACCTTCTCTTTTCATGTCATAAAAAGGTTTTTCTCAATTATGCTTATTTCTCAAAGTTGGCAGTCATGGGTTTAACTTGTGTTTATTGCAACATGGAAGAGGATTCATGAAGTGTCTAAAGTGATTGGATTCATTTTTTCAAAGTTATTTAATTGAAATTACATTGTGAGATATCAAATTATTACTCTTCCAAGGAAAATTTTCCATGTTTTCCTTGTCCACTACCTTGTTTACTCACAATCAACTTCTACAGGAACTCAAAGAGGTTTGTATAGTGGTGTTTGTGGTGAATATATGATGGATTTAATGTTTGAAATTATATAAATACCAAGGATCATGTATTTCATTCCATGAAGGATTAGAGGTACACAAGAAAAATTTTCCTTCAAATAATGAGTTGACTATATTGGTTCCTCTGTCCCTAAAAGTGGAAAATAGATATCCTAGAGCTTTTTTGGGATAATGGTTTACATGTTAGAATGAGTTATCAATGATATTTATTGTATCAACTTCTATCCATATCTACATTAATTTCCTATTCCAATTTTTAGGTCAAAGAGATAGGAGGAAGATGGTAATCAAGACCTCCAAAATTACCAATAAATACACTAATGGTTTTTAGTGTTGTCTATAGGAAATGGAAGAAATGATCACCTTTTGAAATTTTGAGAGTTTAGTAAAGGAAAATCCAAGAATGAATGGGAAAAAATAGTATTAAATGAAAAATATCAACCTTTAATTTCATGACAAAGGTGAATTTTGATGTTTTGAGCTCTTAAACATACTCCCTTATCTGTACAGGCTTGTGAGAGGACACCTATGGGCAGAATGCCAAAAAAAGTGAGTTAAACACTAGTTTTTGATCTTTTTATGATATTATAAGGATAATATGGATTCTTGGTACCCAAATAAATTTATGGGATTCCAAGACACCTCAGGTCAAGCCTCAAAGGATGCATGACCACCTATAATAGGCCCCAAAATACATTGAACATAGTCTACAGGGTGCTCAAGCAGGGAAGAGAAGGTTTGAAAATTGGACCTTTATTTGGATCCTTCAAGTGGATTCAGGTCTAATGGAGGAGAATTTAAATCAAATGGATAATTTTAAACCTATAAATCATCTACTATGATCTATTTCTTGCCAAGGATGTAACCTACAAGGGCAAAATGGTGATTATGACAGTCAAGGCAGAGGTGTCCTTAGTTGAGAACTTAAGCATGAATGGTGTTAGATAGAGGATTAAAAAGGAAAAAATAATAATTAGGGTGGTATTATGACATATTTATAATTAATGGGATGCCAAAAAAATCAAATAATCTTGAATTTAGACCTATAGGAAAATTTGAAGGGACTATCTCAGTCTTAAATAAGCAGAGCCCAGTTCTGGGAATGAAGGGTAGATAGGTGTAAAGGATTGATATTGGATTGGATAAATGATGAAAAAACACTTAAATTATATTTAAAACATAATATATTTTGTGTATTTGTGTTACTAAATCCAAATATAAGTCCAAATCACCTACATCTAGGCCTGGAATAATGTTTCTCTTCCTTTGAGTAGATAACCTAGTCTAGGTTTGTAAGGACACAAGAAGGGATTAGAGAAGAAAATATAATAAGGATGGTTTTAAATAATAATTATAAGCATTTGGGACCCATAAATGACCCAAAATATCTCAAATCACCCCCTTTAAATATCTAAACCAAGCCAAACCCCTCTTACCTTCACAGTCTGCCTACCCCTAAAAGTCTACCTTAGGAGTTTGAAGATTTGAAGGGTTAAATGGAGGAGATAGAAGCCAAATTTTTCTAAATAGTATAATTTTGACCCATAATACATTATAAAATAATAATTTTTCAAATAATAATGGTTTAGACCCTCTCTATTTTGTCTCAGAGCAGGGGCAATTTTAGCTTGCATGGAGATAGCAGTTTTGAGAAAAATGATGTCAAAATGGTAAGAAAGGACAATATGAAGGTTTTATAAGCTATATGGGACCTATAAAAATATTAAAAAAAACTTACTATATGATTTTTAAGTATGCAAGATGCTCTAACCAAGGAGGTTTACAACATCAGGGTAAGGTAAGGAATAGGCATGATTCCAAATGAGGGGTCATTTAAAGTTATATCCTTTGACAATAATTTTAATGAATAGGTTCATCTTAATAGAGGTGTAAAATATGTGTTAAATCTTTTAAATATCATGGTAAGTATAAATAGTGTTATTTTGGCTCAAAAGAGCATGTAGGCTCATTGACAAGGTATAAACATGTTTCCAAAGAAAGGGTTAACTTTTTTCTATCTCCAAAGGAGCCATTATAATGATGGTATAGAATTTATATGGAATATTCAGAGGTTTTAAATCCTTTTATTTTTAGGAAATCCACTAGGAAGCCATAATTTGGCTTAGGATGTGCTCAAACCCTACTAATTATGCAAAATTGACTCGAATGGTCACCTTCAAGTGCTTGAAACTTTCATATACCTTTGAATGGGACCTAAATATGTTAAATAATGATGTATAGTGTGATTAAGAAGACAAAAGTGACATTTGTAGAGGTTTCCAATGTCTATTCTTTATGAACAAAGGTTAATACTAGAAACCACTCAAAACCCTTGCAAACCCTCCTCATAGACTCGATTTGGAAGATCTTGGAATTTAAGCATTTAGATTCAATGTAAAGGAAATGAAAAAACTTTAATGATTTATATAACTCTCCAATTATTCCACTCATGTGACTTAGGTGTATGAATTTGTAAGGAATGGGACAAAACATGACTTATTTTGACTATTTTTTGTGTTTTACAAGGATGGTGAACTTATAGTAGACCAAATCAGCTTTAGAGGGAATATTAGGACTTTATATAAGTACTCATGTCTATTATATGAATTTTATAAGCTCCTAAGTATGCCTTCTATCTCTTAATTTTCAGCCAGTCTAGTGAGTCAACTAGAGAGGACTTAGAGAAAATGGTGAATCTTCATTTTGAGAACCTTTTAAGGATAATTTATTGTAACTAATGGTATGCAAAATCCTTAAACATGTCATTAATATTATTTTATGGATCATATTTTAGGTTTGTAGAGCTTGAAGGTGAAAAGTGTGAGAGGTGAAGGGAAAAGGGCTATTTTGAGAATGTGAAGTATGATCATACATGGCTAGAATTATAGGAAGGGTTAGGAGCCTCCCCAATGCATTTGAGAGCTTCTTAGTAACCCATAATACTCATATTAATCATAAAACTTGATTATTTTTAGATTTAGGATTGTTTTTTAAGGCCAATCATGAGGGGTAGTTTTTTGTACATACAAAAAGGAATTTCTTAACTATTTTTAGGTCTTGGATGATTGGAAATGACATTTATAACTCTTAAAATGATATGTCTCACTCTAGAACTCTCTCTCTCATAAATTTTTAATTGATATTCACATTTTTGACACATGTAATTGTGCCTCTTCAACTTCTTTTCTCTCCCTCTTCCTCAAAGTTCTATAAATAGAACCATTTTGGCCATTGTAAGATATACATAGTTGGTATGGTGAATCACTGATAATATGACATAAAATTTTTCTTTAAACATTTAATACATGTCCAATTTTGAAGTTGTGAACATTTTTGTCTAAGTGTGTGAGTGATGTATAGGGGATCTAAGTGATAATATCATCCTTACTCCCTTTATCCTTCATGTTTAAGCAATAATTCTAATTCTAATAGGTCATGTGAAGTGTATTGAATGTACTAGGATCTTATTCAAGTATAAAATTATCTCTATGGTGTGAAATATACCAATAGATCAATCATCTTATTGATTATCCTATGTATTTTACCTTCATATTAAAGCAATTATGTTAGAGTCATTCAATTCCTAGAATTGGTCTTGGAAAGCTTTGTTGTTTAGTGGGAGTGTGATTGTCTGTGGGATATATTTTATTGGATCATATCTTTAGTATAGTTTCCATTTTATGTAAGTTTCTAACCCTTTTCACAAACAAGCATTATATTAGGTGATAGATACTTAGAGAAGAATTCAAGGAGCTAGCCCTTTCAATCCTAGAGATTCATCTCTCTTACAAGTTCCCACAAACTTGAGAGATGATTCAATGTTGCATCAAATTTTAGGAGTTTCATAGAATGTCCTAGGGTGCACAATTTTATGAAAATAGAACATCCTTACAAAATTTATCTTTCCTAAAAAACTTTGAAGACATTTCTTATGCAAGGGAAATGATAAGCCTAGAATAGCCTCTATTATTTTAGGATGAATAGTCAAACCATCCTTGGAAACAATATGTCCTAAGAGATTACCTTCATGAATAATAAATATGATTTTTTTTGGATTAAGAGATACTCCATACTACCTACATCTTTGAAACACTTGTCTCAAGTGTTTCATGTGTTAATTAGCATCTTTAGAAAATAGTGTTATATCATCTAGATAAACCAATATCATTGTATTGATCAAACCTTTGAAGGCCATGTCCATTGCTCTTTGAAATATGTCACTGACATTGTAGAAACCAAAGGGCATCTTATTATAACAAAAATTCCCTCATTTAGTAGTGAAGGCTACCTTAAAATGATCATCCTCATTGACCAAAATATGATTATAGCCTAAATATCCATCTATAAGAGAAAAATGTTATGAACCTAAAACCATTTTGCAAAATTTTCTCTATTGAGGGTAGAGGATAATGATATTTGAGTGACACTCTATTAATATCTCTAAAGTCCACACAAAGTATTATCTCCCCATTCTTATTTATAATAGGCACAAGGTTAGATACCCATGTTGAATGCTTGATGGGAAAGATTATCTTAGATTCAAGGAGTTTGGCAAGGTCGAACCTCATGAGTTATTCAACCTTGGGGTTAATGGGTCTTTGCTTCTGTCTAACCAGTTTAATTCTAGGTTCCAACTCAATGGTATTTTTTGCTAGGATAGGATCAAATACTTTGAGGTCCTTTTATTCTCAATAAAAGTTATCATGAAACTCTTTACACAACTCAATGAATGCTTACTTCTCTAATGTAGAACATACCTTGCCTAGTTTGAGGATTTTGTCCTTGAAGATCAATACTCTTTCATAATTCTAGTCTTTTGTAGACATACTCAATTTATCCTTATTATTTTGATCACTCATTGAAGATAATTTATAATTTCACCAAGCCCTTAGGTATCTTATTGGTTCTAATTTGCATAATCTGATCACCCAATTGTTCTTGGAGCCTCCTTTAATTCCTTGAAGAAAACTCAGCCTCATTTTACAAGAAGCATGAAATGTATTTGTCACTATCAAATAATTTCTAAGAAACTTCATTATTAGGTACATAAGGTATGATAATTGCCTTCATATGAGACTATTTTCCCTCCTCTTTTATGGTAGTTGGAGTATCAAATTGAGTTCCTATGGAAGCTAGTCTATTAGCATGACTATTTTGATCCCTTATGACTAATTGTATATTGAATGCATTGAAGTCTTAAAGAAAATTTGATACCCTATGATTATATTAATTAATCAAAGGGTTATTGGAAACAATAAAATTCCTCACTTGATGCACAACCAATTAACTATCTCCATATACTTGCAAGTTCTTGATTCTTTTTCTCCCTGTCTATTGAAGGCCATGAATTAAACCTTCATACTCAGGAACATTACAAGTAAAACTAAAATGAAATATGTATGAAGCATAATACTATTTTTTATATGGGGATAACAACATAACACCAACCCCTACTCCAAATTTACTTCTTGAACCATCATAAAACATCTTCCACAGCTCATCATCTTCACCTTCTTCCTTGATAAGTAGAGGTATTGGTACTCATTCTTCATGTATATAATACAATATTAAATAAATATCCTCCACAAAATCATAGGGACAATAGAGTCCTTTTTTACATGAGCCACACAATTCAGATTGGAACTTGTCTCAATGTAAGGCTCAATATGAAACCTTGCAAGGGGTTATGTCCTAATTGTCACCTTGGCCCCATACCTTGTTGTAAAGTCAAATAAATACCAATGATCTGAGAGATAGCCAACTATCTTGGCTATGAATTCCCTTGATAGGCAAATTTCAAAGTGGGATGGGAGATCAACCACAACTATGTCTTACAAGATAGGAAAACTAGGACAATCATGAAAGAAAACATTAAAGATTTTTATCTATCCTAATATATTATTAGGTGTACCATATAATTAAATTACCCATTTTCTATGTGGCTCATATTTTATGCCCAACTTGTTAGCCAAAACTTTGGGTATGATAGAATTAGAAGATCCACTATCGACTATGAAATTGTGTACCAACTTGTTACGTATAATGAAAGTGAGGTAAAATGGTGGAGGTTTATTAGACCTAGTGGATGGATCAATAATGGTACAAGGAGAATTTTCAAGAGCAACATGGATATTATTTTTATTTGAGGGTGAGACACTAACAGGGATAACATATAACTATTTTTATAGGAGTTTTTTTTGACTAGGCATATGAAGAACATCCCAAAGAGAAATGGATGTTTTAGTGTTCTTCAAAGAATATACAATGTTTAAATAAGTCATAACTATTTTATCTTGGGCTCTTGTACATAGAAAATTATTTATAACTTGAGGAATAGGAGTAGAACTTATCATATTATGACTTGATGGAGATGTAGAAGTTTTTGAAACTATCACACTTACAGCTATGTCTTGTTGCCTTACAGGAGGATTGGATGAGCCTATGGGAATGATACTACCACCTCCCAGAGCCTTAATCTTATCCATTGTATTTTATATGATAGAGGATCCTTAATTTAGCACAAAAGTGTCTTTAAAAAAAATTGGTGAAGATCTCTCCTTGAGGTTGCTAATCCTCATTAACTTGCATCATCACCTCATCCTCATTTGATAGGAGGGGAGTAAATACTCCTTGAGCCACTAGAGATTGATATATATTATCATTATCATCCATGAATTGGTATTACTACTAGTCTTCTCCTTACACCAAATTTCTATGAATTGGTACCTTCTCCCTTGCATTGGTGGTAGATTTAAGATTATATGTATTAGTAGGCTTATTGGGATTAGGCTACCATTGGCATCATCTTCTTCCATATTATTGACCATGATATTGCTGATATGGGTATGAATTATAATAAACACCTTGATACATATTTCCTTTCCCAATATTAGCTTCTAACCATTGAATATATGCATCTTTATCTATAGAATTGTCTGCCTTCCTAGGAGCAGCCTTGGGCTTGGTATTAACATTAGGAATTTGTGCCACTTCCAGAGTACTAGTAGAAGCATGAGACAAATGAGGCATAGATAATTTAGGTGGAAATATTCCATCTTGGATGAGATTATTTTCAACTTTGATAGCAAGCTCATATGCTTCAAGGAGGGTGAAACCACCCATAGATTGAATCATGATAGCAATTTCAATCCCAATGGATTTTAAGTAAGTAGGGAATAGAAAGATAACATGTGGTCTCATGAGAAGATGAAATATATGCCAAGTCTTCTAAAACCTTTCATTGAAGTCATGCATTATTTATTTGGGTCCACTTTTTATAATGTTGAGCTGATGTATGAGAGAGGCATGATCACTTTCATTTCTAAATCTGGAAGTTAATAACACTCCAAACTCATCCCATGCTGTGATGCATCCACATTCTAGAGTCCTATACAAATTAAGATACTTCACTTTAAGGGATATGTAAAGGAGTCTAATGTAAATTTTCTCTCAAATAATATTGTGGAAACTATAAAAGTTATAAACATCTCTAATGTGCTCACTAGGTGTGACATGACTCTCACCATTGAATGTGGGCACACATTTCATGGTGTTAGGAGGAATGGCATCATATACATGAAGTTGAATTGGATTATCAGTGTTGAAGTTAGGGAAAACATGAGGTATAACCATGTCTTCTTCTTCTTCAAGATCTTCACTTTATTCAGTCTCTTTAACCTATTCTTCTCTAGCAAAATCTACTTGTTCTTACAAGGGAAGATTAGGCTATGGATATTGAAATTCAAGAGTAATTTTAGGCTAAATGGGTTAGTTAATGGGATTTAATGTTCTATCAAAGGATGACCTAGTGAGAATCATGAATTATGGGGGCATGTTTATAATAAAACAATGGACTTGAACTAGATTTACCTTGAAGGAGTCACCAAAAATTGAGTAGCACACTAATTTGTAGCTAATGTTTGTCAAGACCAACATTCACCTTGACAAACTATCTTGAAGATAATGGGTCCCATCAGGTGTGCCAAAATTATTGTCACCAAATCTTGTACCCTAGAATAATTTGTTAAAACTTCTTCTAGATTTTGTCAACATGAGAGCATTTACAGGTATGTGGGTGTACCTATATTGGAAATAAGCCTATATATTTAAGGGCTAGCTCTCTAAATGTATCTTGAAATGATCTTATATATACCAACTGATTACTCATGGGGAAAAGAGTTAGAGAATGCATGAATTAAACCTACTCTAAAGGAGGTGTTGCACCGAATGTTTAAAGATCAACTCTCAAGATTGAACTCATTAGCACACTAATAGACTATGAATAAAACTAATGCAATGTCTAGAATGGTTTTTAAGCATAGTGTTTTACCTAGAGGTCAATTTCATGGACTTAGGCTGGAGGGAAATGAGTGAAAGATTTTATTGGAAGCACCTACAGTCAATTATCCACTATATACCTAAGACATAAAACTTATTAGAACTTAATTTGAACTTGGACCTATAAAATGAATATGATAACCACTTTTTCATATCAAACAAATACAAATACTAAGCACAGATTAGTAAAAAATTACAAAATGCTCTATTCATTACTCTAAGAGGTGTATAATACAATATATGGTAGAGTCTAATTAGACTAGACTGAGGGATAAATAGAAATAGCTCAAAGGCTATATTTATAGAAGAAAGGGCCTTTAGAGAGATAGACTTTGGCACTTCAAGAGGAATAAAAGATCTCAACTCCTTTTGAACCACAGTTACAATTACTTCTAAAAATTATGCACACTTATACCTTTTGATTGATATAGGTCACTTTAAGTGGTTGAATAGTTACATTATTTCATCATTAATTCTCCTTAATGGTTTTAATGGTAGGATCAAGTTGTTCTGAGCTAGATCCTAACATCAATGTAGTTACAACCATTAGATCATTCTGTTAAAGCTTTATCCTAGTGCTAATTGCTATTCACTAGTTCATCATGGCATGCAAAAGTGGAGAGAAGGGTCCTTTTCATATAGTTGGTCCTAGAGATGAAACTATTTGGGTATACATGCATGAACTCATAGCATCCTTTAAAATTCTAGATCTTGCTCCAACTAGATCATGCTCAAATTCATCCCCATGCTTATAAGTCTACTATAGATGGAAAACCAATCTCAGACTATTGGTTTTCCTTTAGTCATTATGTCAATGGAGACCTATAGACCACATATATTTTTTTTAGACTTCAATTAGGTCTAAAAATACCCTTTCTATCTTTGTAGGAACCTAAGGATTCACCATGTACATAGGTCCCTTTAAGAATAGTGAACATGGTCATATAATGAACCCTATAAGCTATAAATGGTCAAACCAAAAGTCCATATTTAGCTTTAATGGCATCCCTTTATGTCTTTAGTAACCTTGGTTGAATCACCACATCTTTTTCATGGCATTTGATCAAGCTCCAATGGTAGATCAATGACCCTTTAGAAATCTTGCCTAGTTTTGATAAAACACTGCTCCTTTGGTTTAAATTTATCTATAAAAAATGACTCATACCAATCAAAATGCTCCAAAATATCTTTATTCCCATAAGACTCATAGATACTCACTATAATATATTGACCTTTTTATTAGGGTGTGGAGCTAAAAGCTTCACCTTAAGGTAAACATGGAGGTTTCTGAGCATGACAGTCACCGGCGTCGACAAGCCAAAATCAACATCAGTCAGCGGATAGTGCAGAAGGAAAATGACATCGATAGGGATCGGCCAATGTTGGTTACCTCCAGTTAGACAGGGACCAATGTCGGTCACCTGTGGCAGTTTTAGAACTACTGTTGACGAACATTCAGTTAAGTGAATGGGTTGTTTGCATGATGAAGACTAGTTCGAGTCTTGAGCTGCAAGTCTAATCATTGTATGCATGAGATATATATAATAGACTCATGAGCTATATTATTAAGTGTATAACTATGTATAACTTGGAGAGTTCTTCCCATGGTGTAATCAAGTAGGATTCCTCATGTATGTAAGATTAGGTTTGATATGCAGGGTGTTGTAGGATCATGGTGGAGATCTACATGTGATAAGTAAGATCAGGTTGGTTTGCAGGGGTGTATGTATGCGAGGGTCAAAAGGAGATCAGCGAGGGAGCAAGATCCAAGGTGAAAACAATACATCAAGGAGCAGGATCATGGTGAGATCTACTTGGAGTACCGGTTCGTACTCGGTTGTACTGGACGTACAATGAGGTGAACAATAGCTTGTGTTAGCTGTGTGTTGTGATCTATTGAGAGAAGATTACTTTGGAAGGAAGATTACTGGGATCCCTTGAGGAGGAAGCCTCACAGAGGTGGAAGAATAGTGTGATCTCTTTATTGTAATTTCCTTTGTAATGAGTTGAATACAATTGTGTGTTGCCTCTCATATTCTGTGTGTTTTCTCATTGATAGTTATTTGTTCTTCTGGTTATTTCCGCATCTTAAGTTGTTTATACAATGGTAATCATGTGTGCTCTTAAATCTGACAAGTTGTGTTAGAGCTTTGGGGAACTTAGGTCCTGTCACTTTTGACCCATCTCGTACCATTGATCCTACTCGATACAAATGACCATGAGTTATTAATCTACCTTTGACTTGTTAATCTCTATCCAAACTAGTGCCACTTAGCATCCCCATATTTGCACTTAAGATCTAATATCAGTCTATCAGCTTCATGTGCTTATGTTACATGGTGGCCTATTAATATCCTTGACTTTTTGACTCATCTTTCACCATTAGATTAAGATGTATGATGTAATACAAACCATCAAATTTGCCTATATTTAAAAATAAATAACTATTTATCATGGTCTAAATTTGACATCTACACAACTATCATTTGACATTTGCACAACCATCATTGACATCCCTGAAACCATCAAATTTAAGACACTAATAGTTTTTTACCATAGCTTAAAGTTGACATCTACATGAACATATTCCATTTTTTGACCAATTTTGAAGGCTTGGATCTGGAAGCATAAAGGTCACAGAGGCCCCAAATTTGTAGGAGATGTTATTGATACTAAAAGGATTGTGCCCACTTGATTTACTAGTTTTGAGATATTTCTAAGTGTATTTATAAATTACACAAACAATCTATCTATTCTAGTTCTTCATGACATCCACATGCCCATAACTAGTCATTTGAACATAAATGACTATTTTTTGAGGCTTGAATTTGACATGCATGAATGTCTTACTCTGCATGACCAAATTTGAGGACGTATATCTTGAGATAGAAAGCTTATGCGAGAATGAAATTTGCATAGAAAGATCCTGGCATGAAGAAATCCATCACATTGTAAGCTTTTGGCTTGTGTGGCTTCCTGAATGAAGATAAATAATGCTCAAACAAGCTAGTCTACTCATTTCCATGTGATGTGCAAGATGGCCTAGCTCCTTAAACTCAACAAGCTAAAATTTGAAGGATTAGATCTCAAGATAGAAGACTCATAAAGATATGAAACTTATAGAGAATGATCTTGACACTAAGGACATTGATCATGAATGGTCTTATGGTCACATAAGGTTTTCTGAGCATATTTATAAAATACTCAAGGGAATTGGTCCAATCTAGTTCTTCATGATGTTTTGATGTTGGTCTAGCTTCACAAAGCTTGTTCCTAAACTTTTGTATCTCTGAATTAAATCCTTGAGGCCTATGCAGATACTTTCCATGATCTTGATTATTTAGACACCATGAAAGCTTACCACTTACATATATGACTCTAAAAATGACCCTTAAGACACCAAAAGACACAAAGTCATAGCTAGACTATGATCAAAGATAGAATGACATATGAAATGACATCAAATTAACTACACATACCCTATGACATTATAAAAAAATGCCTATACAAGATTATGACTATAGAGGGTTGACCCATTTTGGCTTGAGGAAAAAATGGTCAAAAAGCATTTCAATGGCAATAGGTTGAAATTATACCATCACTAGGATGTTGATTTCATGATCTAACACTGAATTTTTGGTCAAAAGTTAGTTACTTTGTCTTGTGACCATAATAAAATTAGCATGAGCCAACTCTTATGTTTTGTTTATTTTATGTTGTTTGAATAAGCATGACACTTTCAAGCCCATAGGAGACCATCTCTAGTGCTTATACCTACATAAATCTAGTCAAGTGAGTCAAACTTAGTCAATTTTTAAGCACATGGGGTTAGATACCTAAATTTTTAGGTGTGCATGAAGTATGTCATGATTAGTAAACTTTAAGTATGATTTGATGAAGGAAGGTGCATAAGGTATTCATGCTTAAAATACCAAGAGGAGACAATGAGACACTAGAGGACCAACACAAAGATTTGTATGGGGTATGGGATGCCCAAGCAAGAGACTATAAAGTTTAGATAAATTGACCAAGAAAGAGAGGCATGTTTTAAAGGAAGTGTAGCACCAAGAAGAGATGAAACCTAGGGGGTTGAATCATGTGCATGTGAAGTTTTATGCCTAGGTAACCATGAGAATGGTGAAGGTCATACCAAGTTGAACAAAGCACAAGATAATGATCATTGTGATAGCTAGTACCCACCCAACGATCAATGAAAAGTGACCATTTAAATTATCAATCATTTCACTAAAAAAAATTAGCAGAGTTAATGCTATGATGGTAGAAGAATAAAGATCTGCATTAAATGAGCAGTTGGCAATGGATTTTTTTGGATTTTATGGGTTTTAACATATTTTGATAATCTAAATGCCATAAGCCATCAATTCGGTATATGATATTAGTGTATAAAAGAGCAAATGATAGAATAAAGAAGTTTACTATCATTTTCAAGAGTTAGAGTAGAGCAAAGATTTGAAGCCACTAAATGAAAAAATGCTACTAGAGAGAGAAATAGTCACCCATAGCCTCCCCAAGTGAGAATGAAATAACATGAAGAAGATTGCATTTTTACCTAAGTAGAAAAGGAGGCAAGTAGAGGGAGGTTTATAGATAAACAAGAAAAAAGAGACTTTGGTAGAACAACCAAGCTGCCATTAAAGAGGTAGGAAGCTCAATAGTTAAACACACAGTTTCATTTCTTGTGATTGTAAAGCATGCAAGGCATAATTTTGGGCTTTGGTAGAATCAATCAACCACACTTAAATATTATGAGGTTTAGGATGGGAAAGAAGAAACTGAGCACAAGTCTACCACAATTGAAAAAAAAATGCCAAGAAAGCATGGGTAGTAAGAGAGGTAGCCACCACAAAATTAAAAGTGTATATGGTGGAAAGATTTAGCATCACAAAGATAGATCTATCCACGATCACAAATATTTTATATAGATATATGGAGTACCCAGTAGAGGTCATGGTAGGGGAGAAGTGGGTATCCTTTACACATGTTTACAAGATTAAGGACTATAACCATAGGATAGGAAACAACATATAAGAGTTAAACAAGGACTGGATGATATATATAAATAAGAAGACCAAGATAAGCACCATGTTCTTTGATGTCTCCATCAAAGACAAATTTTAAACCATGGATGCCTAACAATTATTTGAGTTACCAGGCTTCGACAAGCTAGAAGACTTGGTATACTTCTTTATCTAATGGGTACATGGTGATCATTTTTACTTTGATGGATGATGCATGAGGATTTTTACAAACCTCATTAGTAGAATCATAGGGCTACCTAGTGTAGGAGAAGACATATGAGAGATGATGGAGGAAGATGTGGAGGTAGAAATGGTCTCAAATCATCTAAGCTACTACAAGTTAGGATTTGCATTCCCCATCAAGGGCATCCAAGACCCAAGAATAAGGGAAACATCATACCTTATAAGTGCCAAACATTTCCCTATCAGTTGGTGGTATGATATCAGTAAAACATTCTTGTGCATTACCCACCATATGATGTAGGGAGTAAGGTTCAACATCTCCAAGTTAATCATAAAAGAAAGAGTAAAGAATGCACAATAATGCCATAAAGCATGTGAATCCTTCCAATGGGGATACATGTTGATCCTAATAGTGGTAGAGGAGATAGGTATGCTAGATGATGATGATGACCACCTATGAGTGTTACCACCAAGTCATGAGTCCCCTATGCTGAAGTACCCAGACTTCATCTACCCCCCAAAATTATCACATAAATATAAGAATATAGTGTAAGGGTGGTTTGAAAGGTATGTAGAGGCCTTTGGGAAGGAGTGGTGTATACTAAAATAACTCCCTTAACAATTAGTGGGAATGATAACCTTTGTCATGATGCAACACTTTTGTGTGGTGCACCTAACACTCATAGATGGAAATATGTTAGGGCAGCTTTGGTTACCTTACACAGTCTCATCCAAATAATTTATGGTAGTTCTAAAGAGAATCCCCAATGTGAAACAAAGTGAGATTCAATCCAAGGCCATGGATTGAGATAAAATAATGATGAGGTGTTATTTTGTGCACCTCAAAGCTATGTCCACTAGGGATGAAGAGGATGATAATGAAAATCCTAAAATCCATCCCCTCTAAAGGGTAATAATAAATGGAACTATTTTTAACCTTTAATATGAGATATAGATGCATAATAAGGGTGTATATCTTGGTAAGGATTATGATTGCCCCCTCCTAGTTGGTGATGAAGGGAAGGATGTATCAAAGCTTCAGGGGAAGTTAATTCAAAAGAAGAGGGGTGAAAAATTAAAAGAGATTAGAGAGCACATATAGTTTAAAATAGCCTTAAAGGAACAAATGGTGTCCCATTCCCCTAAGAATCATATGACATTCATGCAAGAGGGTGCTTCTTCCAACAAGCATCCAAATAAAAAGATGAAGGGACCTATAACGTTCCCTATTATGGCCTTTATAGATATAGATAAATAGGTGACCCTCATGCCCATAACAGAGGAAGAGACTAAATAAGATAGATCAAGGACCTATTTCCTACAAATAGGGGAAGGAGAGGAGGAACTCAACACCAAAAATGTGTAGGAATCCCTAAAAAGTGGCATGATTAATGTACTAAAAGTAACAAAGGAAATGATGAGACACATCCAGTGCTACCTCATTAACAATCCCACCTTTGAAACTAACACTAACACCTAGGGATAAGGTCTCCCCAATGACCCATTAAACTGTCAAGGAGAAAATATTTAGCTTGGAGGAAGATGGGATTGAATGACGAAGATATCAACCAAGCTTTGGCACTTCAAGAGAAATGAAAGCTTGACTGAGAATAGAAGGCAAAGTTGGAGAAAAGGGCCCTAAAGGTTCCCTCAAGTTTAATAACAATAGTATAAATGGTTAAATAGGTACCAAGTGACCCCACTAGACAAATAAAATAATTTGCATAAGAGGCACACCCAAGTAGTGAAGGGGTGTCTAAATAAGAAGGTAACATTGGCACCTCAAAATAATAAACATATATAACTAAGGAACACCAGTAATAACAAGGTGACACTAGCACCAAAGGGATAATCCTAGAGATAAGTATTAAAAATCCCCAAGATAAGGAAATGGATGAGGGGGAGAAGTTATATGAAGCAACCTCCAAGGATAAAACAAGTGAATCTTTGGAGGAACACTCTGAAGAAAGCACTGGTGTTAGTGAAGAGGAAAAAGTACACATGGATAAGGCTATCATTAATGAAGATAACATAGAGCTTAACATAAGGGAGATGATGCAAAATAATTATGGGGATAAAGATCTATACATGTATGAAATTATGCCCCCTTAGGATACCATGATAAGGATGAAAATAAATCTCTTTTGCACTAGACTACTATATGGATGATCCCCAATTTGAGGTGCCTAGATCAGCTACTTTGAGGCTAGAGGATCTTGAGGAAGGGAAATAATCCCTTCTTGTTGACCCAAACACCATGAAACTAGTCTAATACAAAAATGAACTAATAAGGATGGCCATAAAATTAAGGTGTCATAACATCATCAATGATAACAAGGTAATGAAATATAAAAATCTCCTAAAGGAATCTAAAGAGGAGGTACAAGCTAAGAGGTTTAAGTTACTATAGCTATGTGAGTACATGGAGGTGGCAAAACCATATCTTATAGTTGGCATCAATAATTCAAACCTTTTAGAGGTTGACAAGATTTGTTTATTAGTGGAGAAGATGCTCCTAAGACTACATCACGAGCTGATGCAAGAAGAAGAAGAAGAAGAATAACCCAACATCATAATGAAGAAGGAGCTTTTATATAAGCTTCAAGAGGTATAATATATCTTCATAAAGTTAAAAGAGGTCATGGAAATAACATATGCCATTTTATTAAGCTTCTCCAACAAAGCTTCAGTAATAGATGCATTCTTAAAGCAAGTGACAAATGAAAAGGAGTAGTTGATGGCTCAAGTATACTTCACAAGTAGGGGAAAAAATTGGAAATCATGGGGAATGTGAATATGATAAGTAATCAAATCAAGGACCAAGAGTGGACCTTGGAAGAAATATTTTGTGCTTTACAGACTAAGGCCTATGATCAAGGGGAGATATTATATGGAAGTGTGGTAAAGGTAAAGGAAAAAGGCAATGTAAAAACCTTTCATAAATAGGTGGATAAGATAGATGTACTTACACTCACTACTACATCCTCTAAGATTGATAGCACCACACAATAAATCAATCTAGACATAAACGGATTTGAGGACTTCAGCACCAAACTCCAAGAGAATGCATCTAAGTTCTGTGCTCCCAAGAGTTTAAAAACTTAGTCAGAGGGTAGACTAGAGTTTTTTTATGGGTAATGTTGGGACCCTAAATTCTTAATAAAATATTCATTCCAACTTTTTAAAAATATAGGAGATGGTTAGCCACTTATTAGATGGCACAAGATTTGAGCTAAAACCTCCAACTAGATACAAAAACCCTTAGGCTAACCACTTACCAAAAAATCCACCTCAATGTGAGGATATTTCTGGAAAGTGGTTAGCCTAAGGGTTTTTGTATCTAGCTGGAGGTTTTAGCTCAAATCTTGTGCCATATGATAGGTGGCTAACCATCTCCTAGATTTTTAGGGTATCAACTAAAATTTGAAGAGATGTGTAAAGTGTAACACAAATTTCATAGATTCATAGTGCTGGTAGTTATGATGAAAAAAATCTAACTCAACACTTAACATTAAAATTCCACCTTGGAAATGATTCTCCTAAAGGCTTATATAAGGATATCAAGCTAGAAGATGAAAAAGGGGAAGGAACTATATGGAAGCTCTGGTGGAATGAATTTGAAGCCTTGATTTGTAAACCTTACTATAATGGCCATTAAAGCTTAAAAATAGTATGGAGGCCACTCTGACTCCTATTATATGTGCCTAAGTTCATCTATGAGCCTCTATATTTTTATGTATTATGATATGAATATACACTCTAATATGAAATTTGAATAGTAAAAAATGATATCACATTAAATGTACTATGTGTCTAGTTTTCTATATCTTATAGTATTGCTAATGAGATGTGTATGTTTGTAATGTAACACTTTTGATTAGTTAAGTGAAATGGTGTTCACATGTTTTTCTAGTTTTACTAATTTAATGAAGTCCCTATAATTTTAGTGACATCATCATCATATTGTATGGAGGATGAGTATATATCTACACTAGTAACCCAATACCTACTTAAATTGCTTATGTTTAGTATGAGTAAAATTAGTCTTATAACCCTTTAAGAACCTATAGGACCCTAGGCTCAATATGAGAAAGGCATGTGCCTATGGATCTACCTTAAGTTTTCACAAAATTATTTAATTCCCCTTAGTGAAGCTTCATACCATGGCACAACTATTCCAACATAGGCCCTAGGCTCAATTTGACTAGAACATATTTGACCTACCCAATTATCCATGTGGGGAAGGCATATTTACTTGGGAGTATAGAGGAAGAATAAGGTGTGAATGAGGAAAGGAGTGGAGGAGGAGGGGACATGGGAGTGAAGGGATTAATAATTAATGGTGAGGCCCATGGGAAAATCTGTGCCTATCAATAATCCTAGATCATGCTCCCTAAGGGGCAATGACTCCCAAGATATGGGTATTCATAAAAATGGAAGAAATTGGATGGTTGAAACCAAATTTTAGGGTACCTAAGGTGATGGAAAGAGGGGGATATGGAGCAATGAAAAAAGTGACCATGGATGGTGCTAGAAGAACCCTAGAGTTTAACAAAGGAGGATGGGTTGAAGATAAGGGTATCTAGAATAAAATTTGAGGGTGAGATGCATTATTATTCATATTAACTCTTTTACTTAGGTCATCCATAAGTGATATGGTATAAGGACTCATAAATATATTATGAGAAACATGGGCTAATTATAGAGGTTTTTGGATTGGTAAATGAGGTGTCAGGATGGATTTGACCATTTGAGATGCACTCCTAGAGATTTTATCTATGATTGTCGAAGGAGATGCACTTGCAGGTACCTAGATTTGAGGCATACACAATGGAGTTATTAGGGAGGTTCCAAGTTGGGGAATGGATAGAGTAGAGGGAAACAAAGAAGTGAGGATTCTTGGGAGGATTGATGCCAAGGGTACCTGCATGGACAACAGAGGGGGATCAATAGAGAAGATAGGAGGCATCATTTGAGTATATTGAGGAAGGGGTATGGAATTGAGTGGTGATATAAGAGGGAGCTTGAAAGTGATAGGAGTGAGGGGAGTAACCTACATAATCACTTATTTAAAACCTTGCTTTGGGATTACCTCTAGGCTACTACTAACATTGAACCTCAGTGTATATGCATCTTGAAGATGAGGTACTGGTGGTTGAATCACCTATGCTTAGGGTATCTAACACTGAGTTATGTAATTATAGCTTGATTAGGGCATAATTACTTGAGTTACTAGAGGAGGAGGTGGAATCAGGGCACAAGGAATAGGCACCACTAGAGGAGGAGGAAGTGGAGCTAGGCTATGAGGAGTAGGTGCTAACATAGGATAATATGGTGAGATACCTTGTAAAATTTTTATGGAAATCATGGGAGGATTTGGGGTGACATTATTTATGGCATAAGTAGGTACAAGAGGGACTATAAATGGCCTAATTGGACCTTATTTCCCCTTTTTTATGAGCTATGATTTAAGGTAATACCTCCTAGTAATTAACAACATTTAAGTATAGATCATAATTTTTCTCTGATTGGTTGCCATAATTGATGTTGAGTCAAATAGAATACTACACCAAATAAGCCTTGATCATGTCTTTTAAGTCCCAATGTAAGAGTTTTTTTATCCCTAGAGTGAAGGAATCCCACCCGGCCACCATTTTTTGGAGAAGAGGGAAGGCCTTGTATACATGGTACTGAATAGTAATTTGGAGTGGTGGGTATGCCTTATATTGATAGTCTATGTAAAATCCAAAAATTCTCTCCACTAGTTGGTATGTTATCTCCTAATCCACCAAGAGATTCAGGATAAAGTATGGTAGGTAGAGGGACTACTTAAGAATTCCCATAACTCAAATCACCATGTCCTCTTAGATGTACCAATAATCATCAATGGCTACAAGAGAGTCTCTAATTTATTATAATAAATGTGGCATTGGGAATTTATTGATGATGTTGTACACCCCTAGGTAGAAGTACTCAAAATATCTTAAATATGGTTCATGTACTGGTGGCCATATAGCTTATAAAATACTACATAGACCACCAAGCCCCCTGAAACCCATGAAGGAAAAGTAGATGGATTGAAGGTGAGGATATTGTATAATAAAAATATAATATAAATCATACTATAGAATCTCCCACCTATTTGGGCATCTACTATGGCATTAACTAATTTGAAGTTGATCAGCCCTCCCATGTCTAGGATATTGATACTAGTGAGAATCATGTAGAGTAGGGGTATCAATAATTCATTGACATGTAGGTATTTTTGGGTCCTAAAAATTATATTTAGTAAAATCATACCATCTCAGACTTCTTCCTAGAATGTCTAGACCATGTTTGAGTTGATTCCTTCTTTGCTCACCCACTTGGCATCTAGATTCTCAACCAAGTCTTGTAGGACCTTAAAATTAGGAAAGTGTAAGTCCATGTTTTAAATAAAATAAAATCATATGAAAATGTGAAATATAAGGGAGATTAATATTCTTTTTAAGTATTCCTAGAGATGTCAAAAAAATAGTGATGAGAGTTGGCCAAATAGACCCAATTGTGGATTATATCCTTTACTTGCCTGGTAATAAGGAGTAAGTTACCAAACAAGTTAGCCTAGGGGAACATTTTAGGTTTGGTCATGGACTTGTGAATACCATACTTATCATAATCCCAAAAGGTGTCTTCTTACTCATTATGATCACCATTATTAGAGCTTAAGTCCTTAGGTACCTATTCGATATATTTTAAAACCTCATTATAATGCTTGAATTGAGTCAAGCCTTCTAAGAATAGGTTATCTCTATACTCAGGTTTAGATTTGTTGTTTGAGGAGGAATCAACCATTGAATCAAGGTGGAGGCCAATATAAAAGTTTAGAGTGCAGGGGAAAAACATAGGGCTATGAGATATGAATCAAAAAGTAAGGAGTTGATTTTATTTCAAGGGTATATAAAGATAACTATTAGCGAGCCTTCCTTAGGATATTTTAAAAAGCATACATTCATTCCCATACATTAATGACATTTGGTGGCTCACTTTCTATGAATTAAAATTCAAGTTTGTGGCTTGATCTCCTCTCTTTATTTCCCTAATCCAAAGTTAAATTCAAAGCTCATGATCTTACACCACCAACCAAATTTAGAAAGGGTGATATGACATTTTAAAACTATATAATTAGGCCTAACTTCCTATTTCATTAATGCCTAACATGTGTTATGTATATAATCAAATTTCCTCAAGGACTCTCAAGTAACTCCTACCTTATGCCATGCATCATACACCTATTGGTTCTTATGTCAATAGTCAACACCTAAGTATAGCCTTGTACTTCATTTTCATATCCTTAGGAGGGGTGAGGTGTCATTTTAGGACATCTAAAGTCATCTGATTAGTCCTTAGGTTCCATTTATACATAACTATAACCATCTTGATGCCTTAGGGGGCCCCTATTCATACACCTAGTTGTGATATGTGTCACACTTTGAGTGGGTTAGGATCCCTTAGGCTTTGAGATCTCTGAAAGGATTGGGAGACTTCCAATCTAACATGAGGCTATATTACACATTTTGAGTGGGTTGGTTTCCCCATAAATTTGATATCTCTTATAATATTGGGAAACTAATTACTCTGACATCAAGCTATACGACACATTTTAAGCGGGATAGGCTCCCCTGGGCTCTGACATCTCTAACATGACCAGTAGATTGGCTACTCTATCATCAGGCTATGTGGCATGTTTTGAGTGGACCGAGATCTCCTAGGCTTTAACATATTTGATAGTATTGGGAGATTAGATACTCTGACATTAGCTTACATGGAATTTTCTAAGTGGTTTAGGCTCCCTTGGGATCTAACATTTCTGATAGAATTGGGAGACTAATTACTTTGACATTGGGCTACATGGCATATTTTGATTTCGCTAGGCCCCCTCAGGCTCAAACATATTTGATAAGACCAAGAGACTAGCCATTCTAACATCAAGCTGACTGAGAGATTATCCATTCTAACATTAGGCTATGTGGTGCATTTTGATTAGGCTAGGCTCCCTTAGGCTCTAACATCTCTAATAAGACTAGGAGATTGGTTGATCTAACACCTCTAACAACCACCACATGGATATTTTCTAGTGGTATATTAATTCTTATGAAACCCATGAAAAGGACTATGTGAAAATGAAAATACATATAAACAATTAGTGACTTACCTAATTGTTATTTAGTCTTTGATTTACTACATTGGATGTTGGGTTTGTCACTCTGGGAAAGGACCAAGGCTTTGGGAACTTATTTGAAAGCTAACCTACAAGGTTAGTTCTCTAAGTCCTAAAAACAATAAAGCCTACCTTATTCATAAAATAAACAAGGTTTACCATTGTTTAGGGAAATTGGGGCAACACAAGATTTCGAGGACTTCATTCAGGTGAAGCTGGTTATAATGAGAGAATGGATTTGGGAGCTCTATTTTTGATTTTTTTAAAGAGGGGTCCCCCATTTCTATGAAAGTGGGTGTGTTGGCCATAATAAAACTCACAAAATGGAAGAGTATTATATTCACAATAATAAAATTGTATTAATGAGCATTAGACAAAAATTTCATGGGAAGATACATTATATAGTGAGGAATTAGGTCACCCAAAAATGTAATTAACTCAACTCACAATTAGAAAATAGCTTAAAGTACACTTCCCCTAATGACCTATTATTAACCTAAGCAAGCTAAATAATATCTCATAGAAAAATCCAAGTGGGACAAAATTATACATAAATAAGTTTCAAAGTCACATTCCAAAATTTTAGTCACCCATTTTTGTTATTCTTTTGATGACAATCATTATTCTAAAAAACTATTTTAGACTATCATGATCAATATTTACCTAAAAGTGTCTACATTTCAAATAATGTATCTATTTGTTAAATACATGAAGAATACCAACATATCTTTCTCATACATTGGATTTAGCCTATTTTTACCCTTAATATGATGACTCTCAAATGCAGTGGGTCTTCGTTCCTGCATGAGTACTACCCCATGCCACAACTTGATGCATTATAATAAATAATAAAAGTTTTATAAAATTAGGGGTAATCAAAATTTGAGTGGTTCACATAGCCTCCTTTATATTATTAAAATCCTTGGTAGATGCATTAATCCAATGGAAAGCTTCTTTCTTTAACAAGGTTATTAGTGGTGTTGTCATACTGCCATAAATTTTCACAAATTTATGATAATACCCTGCTAGCCCCCCAAAACCCCTAAGATTATTAAGGGTTTGGACTTGTAATTCCATCATAGATATTATATTTTTAGGATCAAATTTAACTCCATGTGAAAAAATATGATCCAATTACTCCACCTCTTGGACTCCAAAATCACATTTTGAAGGTTTTGCATAAACATGATGTTATGATAGAACTAATAGTACTTGTTTCACATGATACAAATATGATTTACAAGTTTTTTTTTATATTAAGATGATTTCAAAAAATAAAAACGTGAAATTCATCAAAAAAGGCCTAAAAACAATGTTCATAAAACTTTGAAATGTAGATGGTGTAGTAAGACCAAATGACATGACCATAAATCATAGTGGCCTTCATGAGTTCTGAAAGCTATTTTAGGGATATCCTCATATCTAATCTGAATTTGATGTTACCTAGAATGAATATCTAACTTTTTAAAATAAATAAACCATTTAATTTATATAATAAATCATAAATTACTAGAAAAGGGAACTTATATTTGATGGTGTACTTGTTGAGTTCTATGTAGTCTGGGCACATCATCCAAGTGTGATCTTTCTTACACATCATGATCATCAGGGATGAATATTCACTTTGGCTATGTATAATAGTACCTATCTCCAACATCTCATGTACCATATTTTTAATTTCATTCTTTTGGGCATATTGGTACATGCATGGTCTGATGTTAGGTGGATGAATACCCATAATCAAGTGAATTGCATGATCATGTTATCTACTTGGTTATAGTCCTTTTGGCATGACACCAAAAATAGTTGTATGGTTATCAAGAAACCTCTATAGGTTAGGATGTTTAAATTCTTTTTTTGGTTTAACTTCTATGGATAAAAATCATGCTATAAATCCTTCAACCCATTTTTTGAGAATATTCATCATTTGTGTGAACTATCAAATTATGGATATTTTTCTCGTAATTCACATAATTTAAATATCCTAACTTCATAATGAAATCACATGAATAATTATTGGAAATTCATCTCTATTTTACCCAATGTTGTAAGATATTATACTCCAAAAATAATGTCTTCCCAAACCATGAGAATAGAAAACACATAAGAGTCTAGCCTATAGTCTTCCATAGCAAGCTTAATACTATGGCATTTCTTAGATCAATTAAATGTGCCACCATTTGCAATCATGACTTAAAATTCTAGATCTGGGTAAATAAAATATTTCAAACAAGTAACAACTTATTATTGATGAAGCTATGTATACTCCCTGAGTCAATCAACACTATCACCTTCTATTTCTTGAGGAATCTACACCCTTTAGGGTTTGAGACATGCTAATACCTAATAATGCATGATAGGATATAATAAGGTAGGAATCTATAGATTATTCCTTTGTCTCTTCCTCACCCTCACCTCTATGCTAATACCACTTTTAATGAAATTACTTAGATAATGCACACTAATGGAATAATATATCATAAAAATATGATCAAAATCAGCAAATCCACAACAATAATTCATGAAAGAGAATAATAATTGATATATATATATATATATATATATATATATATATATATATAAAATGATAATAACTAGTGTACACTTATAAAACTATTATCACTAATATATGAACTCAATAAAAAATAGATATCTCATCTATATGTAAACCATAAATTATAGTGGTTATGCCCCATAATCTCTCAATATTTCATTCATCCTCTAATAACAAATCTAGTATTTGGATCTAATTGTGAAACATACACACACAATAAGTCTTCTTTAATTTAATTCATATAATATTATTACATACTTATATAATTTAGATTTTAAAAAACTAAGGTATATGCTTTATCTACATCTCCTAATATTTCTCACTCAATCTTAAATTCACTCAACCAACCTATACTTTCTCCTACTAAGACTATAGGTGATTTGTTTTGAAAAATTCACTTAACACCCAAATATAATATTCTCACAAATACATTATTTTATCACATATATTAATTACTTTAACACTCATTACTAAACCATACACTTTACTAACAATATCAATGAGATCATGAAGTAATAATTATTAACAACATTCACAAAAAATCATAATCCATTAGGGGATAAGTACTACATATTTTAAAACTTGGTATGTAGTTATTGTGAATTTGTCACATAGAATGTTATGAATTTTGAGGCTATCTCTAATATTTATATTAGATTTAAAGGGAAAGAAAGATCTATAAAAGGTGGATGAGTTAATGCAAGATCACAACCCCACATAGATAAAACAAATTTTGAAGATTGATAAATTATAAATGAAATGCACTACCACCATGAATGAGATTAAAAACTTTCAAAATTAACCAAAGGAAATGAAAAATTAAATCAACCTATTGCTTCATGGATAGAAAAAAATAGTTGGCCTTCAATAAAAAACTATTTCTCTATGATTACCTTCACTTCATAAGTTATACCTAATTTTTTTTAGATGTGATGTTACTAATGGATTAGTAAATTATTATATTGTGTGTAGTGTTATAACTTCTATCCTTCAAGGTGTATATCTAAGAAGAGGTATGGTTCTTTAGACATTTTAAAATATAATCTATTTTATCATGAGATCTCTTTATATATATAGTTTTTTTAACATATGACCAAAACTTGACACTTGGAGTACCAATACTTGACATTAATAATCCCATTCATAGTTGGGTGGAAAATATATTCATATTTTAAAAAATCCATATAAAATTATTTACTCACCATAAAATAAAATATGAAAGCCTAAAATCAAACATTTAGGGTTATTTTACTCTACATAGTGATTTATTTTTGTAGCCAACAATGGCCACTAGTTTACCATAGGTAGACCTTATGGCCACCATTTTTTTTGTTTAGGGTTCAACACCAATACAATGGGTTGAATTATTTTGATGTAGGTGTGACACTCAATTAGATTGCATAGATATAGATGTATCCTTTATTTAATATTCCAAAACCTATGTGACATGCCCTCTAGGCTAGGGGCACCTTTATTATGGTATGGGGATTTGAGATTCTAGACAATACAAATAAAGACCAAATATGCTTTATCAAAATTATATTATATTTTGATATTCTAGATAATACTTATAATATTTTGTTATCTAAGGGCGTGATATATAATTATCTAACCTATAGTAGATCCTCCCAATTATCTAAAGGAATTCTCATCATAATTATTGTAGACATTCCAATTCTACTACCCTAATGTTGTAATTGTTCACCATTAATTAATACTCTTTATCACACTATCACAACCCTAAATATACTCTCAGATCCATATTTTATCCCAATTCATTATAAAATCCTAATCCAACCTATCATCGTATTATCAATCAACTAATCCCATCATTGACATCCCTTGTCTAGCTTGATGTTAATCATAGCATAACCCCCAATCAATTAATCAATCACTCCAATTGCATAATTAAACCTTCATAATCCCACCAAATTATAAATGAGATTAATCAACTAACTAACCCTATCAAGTATTTGATTAATATTAATAAAAAAACCATGGAGATATAAATTACATAATTTATGAAATTAAGAAATCAATTTAGTCTCAAATCAATGACATCATCAATCAAGATGGAAAATATCACCACATCCATGTCAAGGAACAAAAGTGTAATCAATCCACTCTTCATCAATAAAAATCCTTACACATCCAACTCACCACATTTAATCCTAAACTCTCCTCATTCAATGAGGAATTTAACTCAATTATATCCCTTGATCTTTAATCATATCCAACCATCCATATTCATCCAAAAATATATAAATAAATCTCACACTCCTCATTTTGAACAAGATTTCATATCATAACTACATTTTTATAATTGAGAGAGAAAATATTGTGATCAATCCATCCACTTACCAAGCAAATCATTCATATTACAAGGGGACATGTGTCTAGATTGTATATCTGCCACCCATTGAGTAACCATATTTCAATATCAAATTAAAAAAATCTACATCAAGAGGGGATTATTAATTTGGGTAAGTGAAGGTGAGTTATAAATCCTTCTTTATCCCAATTGGAGGTTATTTTGTCTAGTTATAGTAGGACTTTAAATGTTTGTTTGAATTTCTAACTTTGCATTGCACATTTTTGGCATGCCTGGTGGGATATTTGTCCAGAATCCTTGTTATATTTTGCTAGATAGGTGTTTTAAATTTGGTTGATCTAGTTTTTGAGGATAATTAGGGGGAATTTTAGTCAAATTTCATGTTTTTATCTTCAAAATTATGTTTTCTAAGTCGCAACATCTTTGTTTTGGGTAATAACATATGTGTCAGATCAATGGTGTATACATTTTACCTTTTTATGTGTCTAATCTATAAGATTTTGTAGACGAAATGATGTTTATTCATTAGAAACATATGTGTTTGATCATTTAACATCTGTATTTAGCTATTTAACATCTTTATTTTATGGTTTTGTTTGTGTAGTAGAATTTTCTGATTAACATCTATATTTAAAATTTCAGCATCTATATCTAACTGTGTAGTGTCTATATCTAACCATGTAGTGTCTAAAACTAACCATGTAGTGTTTGGGTCTAATTGTTAAACATTTGTGTTTGTTATTTAGTATCTACATTCTATTTACCATTTATATTATTCTATCTACTATTGGTTGGAATCTATGTCATCCTTAGTGTTTGCATCCTTTTAAGCAATATTTACATTCTAGGTCATAATTTTTGTGTGTTTAATTGCTAAATTATAGGATTATAGTGATAAAAGACTCTTAAAACAAAGTACTAACAATCACTTTTGTAGATCCACTTTGTTTTACCCAACATCCCCCTTCTTTCCATAGGAAATAGGGACCCACTTTTTTTAGATTATTATCTTGATTTTGAGCCCCCTCTTCTATATGTTTATGCAAATTATGGGAAAAGATCATGATTTGTCATTTTATACTTTGGCAAGATGGCATTTTTATTGTGTTTCCATAGACTAAATATTTTTATTAGGTTTGTTACTTTGAGATAATTGTTATAGACTTATGTTTTCATGGACTAACTTTTCTATCCTCTTGGGACTTATTCTTTTGGGACTTTTATCATAGACGTATTTATGTTGGGGAAATTGTTGTAAACATTTTGTCTAAAACAATTCCCTAAAGGAATCAAGTTTGTGAGTCCTTTACCCTATAGAACTACCCTTTGGAATTTCATCCCAAATAATTTTACCCTATGAAGTAGACCCTTTGGCCCTTCCACTTATCCTTCAAGACTTTTGTCTCAAGACCTTTTTACCTTCACACTAACCTTTTGGGACTTTTGTCCCTGGACTTTGTGCTACAGTAAACTCTTTCAGACATTTTATTTGAGAAATTTCACCCTTTGATTCCTTCCTTCAGACATTTTATTTGAGAAAATTTGCCCTTCACACATGCCCTTCGAGACTTTTGACCTGGGAATTTTGACCTACGAGCCTACCCTTTAGGACTTTTGTCCTAGAACCTTTTCCCCTTAGATTAATTGCTTTAAACATTTTGTCTAAAACATCATACCCTTTATCCCTTTTGAGACCATTCCTTTAGGCATTCCTTTGGACATTTTATTCAAGAGAATTGAGTCTTTAAAGAATTTTTATGAGCATTTTATCCAAAATAATTCCCCTAATGGAATTCCTTTAGACTTTGTTTCTCAGACATTTTTTCCAACCAAATTAGGGTCCCAACAACATAAATCTTGAGATAATTCCCCTGCAACAATTTCCCCAAGACTAATACCATATTTTCAAGTGGTACCCTTGCTTAGGGAACATTTTCATTATGTCTTGAGATTGATTTAAGATTTGAGACAAGGGTCCCAATCATATTTTTATATGCTAGGTAATCAAGATTAAAATTCAAGAGTTCTTTTATATATTCTTATCCCAAGTCCAAATCATATTTTACTAATACTAAGACCTTAGGCTAGAATATTAATGCATGGTCTTTTATACATATTTCCCAAAGTATTAAGCTAAGTTATTTTTTGATTATGTCTGTAAGATTAGGGAATATTGAATAAATAACATGTGTCAAGTTGATGAGATTAGATTTTAAAATTATGCAAATGTCATTTGATGGTCGTGAAGATGTCATTTGACATTCATACGAATGTCAAATTCAACCTCAACAATGGCTAATTTACATAATTAAATTTGACAGTCATGAGGACTTCAATTGATGGTTGTGTAAACATAAAATTTAACCTCACAAATTACCCATTTGGATTTAAAAGTGGACCCAATAGATTGATGGTTCATGTTGATCCATATAGTTGATCCAATGGTGTGAGATTGACAAAAAAATTTCAAAGATCCTGGACTCAATCAAGTGTTGACACATGTCACATTTCAAAAGATAGCAAGGTATTATGGATAGAATACATATATCTTTAGACACTTGATATATATATATATATATATATATATATATATATATATATATATATATATATATATATATAGATGTTAGGTCTCATAGTTAAGCTAGAGTATGAACATGCATATCTTAATTTGAATGGTGAATATAAAAGTGAAGATCTAGATTCGATAAAAAGCATGGGTGAGCATGCAATGTAAAGTTTGGATTAGTCATGAATAACAATAGTGCCCCTAGATATAAAACATTGGTAAAGTGATTTTGGTCCTTCATGCATATGTCAAAGTTCCATTTGAAGGTGGCTAATCTAGAAGATCAATAATTTATTCTCATAACCTATAAAAGGAGGCAGGTATAGTTTTGGTAAATGACACATATTTAAAGTTTGCATATAGTTTGAGATATAATTATTAAAAATTATCTCTATCTTTATATATAGGCACATGTTTCATAGCTTTACCAAAGGATAATTTAAACTGATAACTGTAAATAGACTCTTATATGGTTTTAGACCATAGTTAGAACTCATGACTTGAATATCACATGCAATGACCTTTCATGAATTTAGAGGATGAGGTGACCCCTTCCCCAAGTCTATATAAATAGTTTTAATCCAACTTATATTTTTGTTAGAGAATTTTTTAATACAAGAGCAACATAAATTTTGATTGTCAACAAATGTGTGTGTATTTTATTTCTAATTTATTTATAATTAATTGTTACTTTTTTTGGTTGCATGTTTCAATAATATTTAGTATGCAAAAGTTGAAAATAGATTCTTGATTATTTTGTTTGATATACTAATCTGTAGATGTGAAAAAACTATTGAAAGATTGGTAAATATATTGCTTAAGATAGTCAGGTTCAAATTGATTAACAAGTCTGATTGTGCATGAGTATTTCTTGGATGTAGTTTTCTATGTGTGCATAATATTTGCCTCAGATATTTGACTAGCCTAAGCCATAATCTCCTAATTAAGGGTGTGCAACAACTACCCTAAAATGAGAAACCTTTATTTGAGGCTAATGGATTTCTTGCATTGTTATCTCCTTAGAATTCTTATTCATGTCTAACTATTTGTGTGCAATCACTGATAGTAATAGGCATAAGGTTTTGAGAGCACTTATCCTTTTAGAAACCAACCAAGGAAGTAGTTCCTAAAAACCATAGAATATTTCTTTTCTACCTTACCTTTCCCTCCCTTTTGAGTTTGTTTTGAGATCTACCCATTCTAGATTAGCAACTAGCTGCCCATCTAACTCACATAGAGATTCACTACCCTTATTAAGAACCACACCTTCATCTAAAAACCTTTTCAATAACCTGCATGCCCTACCTATTATTCCATAAATAGGTTGTAATAGAATGCATACTTGTAACTCATGTACTAGAGTGGAGTTTACCTCTATTGAGATCCTAAAACATTAGAGGCTACCTCCGTAAGGCTATGGTGTGCATAAAATGTACATCAATAGGCCTATATTGACATGAGAAGTAGAGCCAACACCCTCGATAGTAGTAGTTATCTTGTGCATAGAGTTTCACTGGAGTCACCCAAGAGAGTGACTAGATCTAATTCTTAGGTTGTTTTATTAGTCTCACTCTTGTCAAATCATAGGAGACCTAAAATTGTGCCAACAACCCTAGTTCAAAATAATCCCCCTCTAATAGGGAACCCCTTACCTATAAAGAACCTTTTACTTTTTAATCAAATAATGGCTCAATAATAACCCTGGTTAGTTGGATCTACTATCGCCATCCTAGGAGATGTATATGATTTGCCTCAGAATCCCAAAAAGTACTTGCCATCCTTTTTTCCTTTAGGATCAAGGATAAAAAATAACATATCAAATTATTTAAAGCTACTTTAAGACTAATGAATTTGTAGATGAGGATGTTGCATGTAGATTATTCCCTTTTACTTTGATCAATATTACTTATGATTGGTATTTAAATCTAACAAAAAATACATCACTTCTTGGGATGAATGTCAAGCATCTTTTCTTGTATAGTTTGGATAGTTCACCAATCTTGGTTTAGTATACTATCACTTCATCAGCATGAAGATGGAACCTAATGAGCCCATCTATGCTTTCAACACAAGAGTAGAAGATATATAAGTGGTTGAACCCAAGATATAAACTAGAGGTGGCATTAGTGTTGGAAATGTACAAAAATTACTTGGACCCTATCACTACAGTATTCTTGAGAAGAGAAATTATGGATAACACTTTGACATTAGCATTTGAAGAGGCTATCACCATAGATATGCAGGTTAATCCTTAGACACCTGGAGTAACTAATGTCAACAATAGTTTTCTAGAACTAAATCTAGTCTCACATGTAAGGTAAAATGTCCTAGCATTCAATCAAAACTAATTGTACACACTGCCTCCACTAACATAGACAACACAACAAAATTTTAGATACTTGAACAATCATGCAATGGGTAATGGTTTTTAGTAGAACCAACAAGCAAATACACTTCTCACTACTATTTTACAAGGTATGGTTTCCACAAAGTTAAAACTAGATTTTATTGAAAGATGGTTCAAAAGTTGAGTAATGATTTCCTAAATATGCAAAGGAAGATGGCTAATGCAAATGGCCCAATTGGAAATCATAATACTAGATTCTAGAGATATAGTATACCTTTCAATAATATCCTAACAATATTCTAGATATCAACATAGTAGACATGGCTCTTCGTAATTGGTGCAAAATTCATAATACTTCTTAGCATGGTGAGCTCAAATACGTTGAATTTTATATAACTTTCAAAATATTTCAAAGAGAAGTAGCTAGATAGGATTAGATGCATAATATACCTAAACATAATTCATATCTTGGACCTTTAAGAACTATTATGTTCTTTGAAACTCATGAGTTTCCCTTCTCAAGTGAGGATGATAATAAGCTAGAGGACAACATGGATGAAGTTCACACTTTACAGTAGTTCCAAAGAGGTGCATATAATATAAGGAGTAAGCATCCACTCACAACATCAAATCCTCTAAATACCACAAAAATTACTCCTACTTCCAAGGTAGACAATAATCCACCCCCTCCAAATGGGAATGATCAACAATAGAGCAAGGAAGGACCAAGTAAAGGAGGATACAATATTGTTGAGGATATGAAGAAGATCATGGTGAATATCAGTCTTCACGAGTTAGAAAAGATCACTGAACAAAAAGAGCTACTATGGAAGTCCATTATTGGGAAGATGCCTATGAAAAAAGTGAAAGCATCCACAGATAAATCAAAAACATCTAACACCAACCTCGTCTACAAGAGCAAGCCAAAGGTTCCACCCTTTTTACTAACTATCAAGGCATTTGGTAAGAATATTCATACCTATTTAGTTGATTCTAAATCATCTACAACTATCATGCCTACATCCATATATAAAAATCTTGGTTTAATACCAAGCCCTTCAAAGAGGATAGTTTCACAATTGGAAAGATAGTGGTCCTAGTAGTTGGAGAACTAAACAATGTGCACATTCAAATAACATCAAAGCCAATAGTCCAAATGACCATTGATATTTTAATGGTGGATATATGTGAATGATATGATCTTTTGTTGAGCAAAGATTGGTCTAAAACACTCAATGGATATCTCTCTATGAAATTCTCTCATATATAGATGCCATGGAGAGGAGTTGTGAATCAAATATGAATTGATAGAAAACTAAGAATGAAGAATCTCATTATAGATTACAATGTCAATAATGAAGAGGTAAATTTTGAGTTTCCAAACCTTGGTATTTATACTTTTACTACTCAAAATCAAGTACAAAAGCTAGAACCTAAAGGTTCCAATCAGTGATGGACTCTACACTTTGATGGTGCTAGATCTAAGCAATGATCAAGCATGGGAATTGAGTTGATTGATCTATAAGGTAAAAAATTCTTAGTAGCATACATATTCAAATTTACATGTACTAATAATATAGATGAGTATGAGGCTTTAGTTCTAGGACTATAGTTTTCAATCAATAATAATGTCAAACAAATATTAGTATTTGGCGACTCGGATCTGGTGGTAAATCAAGTCAAAAATAAATAATAATACAAGCTATCTTATTTGATGAGATAAAATCATAAAGTGTGGGACCTGATTTAAAGCTTTGAATATTTCAACATCGTAGCACTTCCTAGATAAAAATCAAACCACTAATTCATTAGCTACTGATATTATTAATTTGGAGCTAGTACAAGAATCTAAGGTAAAAAAGTTCTCAATTGAATTGGTACCTTTCCTCTCCATTCTAAATAGCATAGAAAATTTATAGGTCTTTGATGATGACTAGTAGATTACTTAGTTTTTGACTAATTCAAGGAAATTTTAATCCCAAATCATCAATGACAAGGACATTAATCACTTCTATCAAGAGGAATTAGATAAAAGGGCATTCTTTAGCTCAAAGAGAATCAAATTCCAATTGGCTTGGTCTCCTTGGAAAGACCATTATACATAGATACTCAAGCACAACAACTAAGATAACCAAAGGTCAATGCATCAAGCTTTAGAAAGGAAAATCTAGGAGATGAGCATAACCCACACTATATTAATATCAGCCTCAACTATACCCTAGAAGATAGGCAATGAGTGAATGATTTAATAACTCAATATAGGGATGTCATTGCCTATACATATGAAGACTTAAAAGTATATGAACCTAAAGTCATCACTCACATGATTCCATTGAAGCTAGATCATAAACCATTTAGATAGAGGTAGAGACCAATCAATATTATTTTGGATCCTTTCATTCAGAGAGATGTGGAGAAGCTTTTAAATGCAAAAATCATCTTCTCAATTTGACAATCTAATTGGGTGGCCAATTTGGTCCCAGTAAGAAAGAATAATGGTGAGATTAGATTATGTGTTGATTTTAGGAACCTGAATAAAGATTCTAAAAAGGATAATTATCCCTTGACTTCTCTGGATGAGGTGATACAAATAGTAAGTGGTTCTAAAATGATGTCCTTCTTGGATGGATTTTTAGGCTACAATGGTACAATCTAAGGATAAAATGAAGGTGATGTTTACCATGAAGTGGGGAACTTATTATGTGTATAAGAGGATGCCATTTGCATATTACATGTAGGAGCAACATTTCAATGTGCCATGGATCACACTTTCAAAGGACTAATAGGAAATGTATAATCATCTACATGGATGATCTTAAGATATTTTCAAAGAATCAGAAGGACCACATAAGTCACCTAAATTCCATATTTAAAAGATGCATAAGGTTTTATATTTAATTAAACCCAAAGAAGAGCATATTTAGAGTGACTAAAGGTAATATTTTGGGGCACATCATCACCAAGGATGGGATCACCATTGATCCAGACAAAATTTAGGCAATTTCAAAAATTCAGCCACCAAATAGTAAGGAGCTCAAATCATTCTTTAGAAATATTAAATTCTTAAGGAAGTTCATATCAAGATTTGCAAAAATCATCAGACCTTTAAACATCATACTCAAGAAGGATGCCAAAATAGAATGAATAACTAAATCCCAAAAGTCCTTTCAAGACATTAAAGACACACTATCATAGGCTCCAGTACTGATCAATCTAGATTTTAATAAAGATTTTTACTTATACTCATTTTCTTCAGAGCATACGATTGCTACCATCATCATGAAAAATAAGGATGATACTGAGCATCCAATCATGTTTATGAACACAAATCTAAAATATATAGAACTCAGGTTCTATGATTGACAAATATATTTTTTCCCTTGTCAAAGTAGTGAAGAAGTTTTGATATTACATCTTGAGGAATAAATTCATTGCCATCATGTTTGATCCTTTTGTCAAGCTCACCCTATAATAGAATGAGCTAGGAGAATGATGAGGAAAATGGATGTCCAAGATGCAAGAATTTGACATAGAGATCAAACCTACAAAGATTGTTTGAGGGAAAGGGATTGTTTAGCTTATGACTAAACTAGATCTACACATCATAGTTGAAGAGGTATGTGAAACTCAAGTATCTAAAAGAGAATGGTATAATAATATAATACAATATTTATTCATAGGAAATTATTCCCTGGAGCTTAATAGAGAGAAAAGGAGAGATTTGAGGATCAAATATGCTCATTACATGATTGATAAGGGAGTCCTTTACAAAATAAATTATGAAGGTACTTATCTTAGGTGTGTATCTATAAAGGAAGGTAAAGAAATCTTAGAGAAATTACATCAGAAGATAGGTAGTGGTCATCCTTCTGGGAATACCACAACCCATAAGATCTTCATGCTCATGTAAGAACATGTTATAAATGTTAATCTTTAGCCAAGAGAGAAGTGCATGTAGTAATGCCTTTATAATTAGTTATTGAAAGATGGCTATTTACCTAGTGGGGTTTAGACTTCATTGGTGACATCAACCTAAATTCCTTAGTAAGCCATAAGTTTTTGCTTACTACTACTGATTATTGCACTAGATGGACTGAAGCCATATCCACAAAGAATTATAGAGCACAAGATATGATTTAATTCTTATAGTAACACATAATAACCATATTTGGCATGCCTATTTGTCTAGTTTATGACAATAGACCATATTTATATTAGTAGAATTTACTAAATGTGCACACAATAACAAATCATTACCAAGTTAGCTTCTAACCATTACCCTCATGGAAATGGATTGGTAGAATTAATGAAAAAAATATGATCAATGTAATTAATAAATCAATGAGGGACAAGATGAAAGATTGGGTTAATTTATTGAAGTGTGTTCTTTGGGAAAATTAGACTAGAAATAAGCAAGCCCTCAAATCTTCACCCTATCTATTAGTATATGTACACAAGTCTGTATTCCCAATTATACTAAAATTAACCACTTATCAGTTTATGCAGGACTACATGGAACCAAGTGATAAAGTAGAATAAAGGTTGATAGACATAATAGAAATGGAATATTTAAGGACTATGGCCTTATAGACATTCAGTAAACACCAAGACATAGTCAAGAGGTGGTTTGATAAAATAGCAAAGGTCAAAGCATTCAAGATTTTAGATCTAATACTACTTTGGGATAAATCCCATGAGAAGAAAGGACAGCATGATAAGTTTACCCCAATATGGATTGGATCATACCAAATTTTAGAGATCATGTGAAATAATGCATTTCATTTGAAAGACATCTAAGGCAATGAACTTACATATCTAGCTAATGCATAGTTACTAAAGCACTAATTTAAGGCTATACCATCTACTGACGTTATTAAGTAATGAAGGATAGATGAATGTATCTATAGGATTAGATTAGATTTCCTTCTTTCTTAGAAAAGTTCCCTACTTTTATAGATTAGATTTCATGTTTTCTAGATTAAATTTCAGTGCTTTCTTATATTATTTATTATTTACTTTCTCTCACAATCAAAACTATGTTTGCTCTAACTACAACCAAGTTAAAATCCAAACTTATTGAGCTTATGACTTGTGGAAAAGGGGAAAATTAAAATCTTGATACTTTCGGACTAGTTTACAGATTAGGCATATTTCTATATTTTTGTGTCTTTAGGATGAAGGTAGGTTATCATGGATTATTTTGAATGGTGTCACAATTGAATACTTTTACTAGGCATGTGGAAGTTATTCTTAAAGTAATTCATACAAATTTAGAAATTTTTCTTATTTTATTGGATCAAATGCACTTATCACATTAAATACTTATTGAAAGTGATATTCTAGGTATAGGAGTAGCTGGTAAGGACATTCTAGTAATGATTGTTTTATAATTATACCAGCCTACTAAGGTTATAGATCTTCTCTTTTTTATTTAAGAACAAAATAAGAGAAAAAAAAAGAAACAAAAAAAGGTTTTAAAAGAGAAAAATAAAATCTAAAATCAAAAGGCTCACATGATGAAATAAGGTCAATGTACCTTGCATCATGATCAAAAGAAAAGAATGAAATGATAAGAGAAGGATCCCAAGGTATCTATATCAGGGCTATGAATTCTTGGCTAATAGTAGAGAAATACTTGAGATTCCCTTATTTTTGAGATTTAATAGATACTATAATGAAACCTACAGCCCCATACGAGCCTTTGAAAAACTCATCACAATAGGGGTTAAATAAACTACACATTTAACACACATAGAACCAAGGAATTAGAAGGAAAGTATGTTATGTGAATTAACTTAGGAGTCTTTTTCATGTTTTTGATTTAATTATTATTTTTTGGCACACTTTATGGCTGATTTGAGATTACAAACTAGAGGTATGGGTTCTTGAATACTCAAGAGTATTCCCCCTATAAGTCACTATTTTTTGTACCCAACATCCCCCTTCTTTCCATAGGAAATAGGGACCCTCTTTCTTAGATTATTATATTGATTTTGAGCCCCCTTTTCTATATGTTTATTTAAATTTTAGGAAAGGATCATGATGCCTTTTATAGGTTGGCAAGGTGGCATTGGTATTATGTTTCCATAGACTAAATCTTTTATTCTATCAGGTTTGTTACTTTGAGCTAATTGTTATGGACTTATGTTTTCATGGACTAAATTTTCTATCCTCTTGGGACATATTCTTTCAAGAATTTTATCATGGACCTATCTATGTTGGGGAATTTATTGCAAACATTTTATCTAAAATAATTCCTTGAAGAAATTGGGTCTGTGGGTCCCTTGCCCTATGGAACTACCCTTCAAGACTTTTTTCCCACATCATTTTACCCTATGAAGTAGACCCTTTAGACATTTTTTCCATGAAGTATACCCTTCAACCCTTCTACTTATCCTTTGGGACTTTTATCCTAGGCTCTTCTTTCCTTCACACTAGCCTTTTAGGACTTTTGCCCTAGGACTTTGTCCTTCGACCAATTCTTCCAAACATTTTATTTGAGAGATTTTGTCTTTTGACCCATTAATTTAGACATTTTGTTTGAGAAACTTTGCCCTTCACACATTCCCTTAGGGAATTTTGACCCAAGCATTTTTCCCTATGACCCTACCCTTTGGGACTTTTGTCTTGGGCCATTTTTCCCTTTAGCCAATTTCTTCAGACATTTTTTTTGAAACATCATGCCCTTTGACCCTTTTGAGACCATCCTTTTAAGCATTCCTTCAGACATTTTGTCCAAGATAATTGAGTCTTTAAAGAATTATTGTAGATATTTTATCTAAAATAAAATGGAATTCCTTCAAACTTTGTGTTTCAGGGATTTTGTCTAATAAAATTAGGGTCCCAACAACATAAATCTTGAGATAATTCCCCTACAACAATTGTCCTAAGACCAATACCATTCGACCAAGTGGCACCCTTACTTAGGGAGAATTTTCATTATGTCTTGAGCTTGATTTAAGATTTTAGCTAAGGGTCCCAATTGTATTTTTATATGTTAGGTCATCAAGATTAAAATTCAAGATCTCTTCTATATATTATTAACCTAGGTCCAAATCATATTTTACTAATACTAATACCTTAGGCTAGAATATTCATGTAGGGTCCTTTATACATATTTCCTAAAGTACTATGCTAAGTCATTTTTTGCTTATATCTATAGGAGTAGGGAATCATAAAAAAAATGACACGTGTCAAATTGATGAGATTAAATTGATAGTCACATGGATGTCATTTGATGGTTGTGAAGATGTCATTTGATGGTCATGTGAATGTTAAATTTAACCTTGACAATGGATAATTTATGAAATTAAATTTGATAGTCATGAGAACATCATTTGATGGTCATGAAAACATCAAATTTAACTTGATAAATTGCTCATTTGGATTCAAAAGTGGACCCAATAGATTGATGGTTTGCATTGATATGTATATTTGATCCAATGGTGCGAGATCGATGAAATCTTTTCAAAGATCTTGGACTCAATAAGGTGTTGACACGTGTCACATTTCAAAAGCTAACAAGGTATTATGGATAGAATATGTATATATTTGGACATTTGACCTATATTTATCAATAAATATTGTGTCTCATTGTTAATCTAGAGTATGAACACACATGTCTTAATCTAAACAAAAAATATAAAAGTGAAGATCTAGATTCTATAAAAAGAATGGGTGAGCATGCAACATATAGTTCAGATTAGTCATGGCTAACAGTAGTACCCATAGTTCTAAAACATTGGTAAAGTGATTTTTTTCCTTCATGCATATGTTAGAGTTCCATTTGAAGGTGACTAATATGAAAGATCAATAGGTTCTTCTCACAACATATAAAAGGAGGCATGCATAGTTTTGGTAAATGGTGCATATTTTGAAGTTTGCATACAGTTCAAGCTATAATTGTTAAAAATTGCCTCTAGATTTATACACATGTACATGTTGCATAACTTTAGCAAAGGGCTAAATTAAACTGATAATTGTAAATAGAATATTATACAGTTTTAGACCATAGTTAGAACTCGTGTTCTGATTATCATATGTAATGACCTTGCATGAACTTGGAGGATGAGGTGACCCCTTCCCCAAGTCTATATAAAAAATTGTAATCCAACTTGGATTTTTTTTAGAGAATTTTTGAATATAAGATCAGTATCAATTTTTATCAACAATGTGTTTATGTATTTTCTTTCCAATTTATATATAATTAGTTGTTACTTCCATTGATTTTATGTTTCAATAATATTTAGTGTGTAAAAGTTGTGAAAGGATTCTTGACTATTTTTTTTGATATACTAATATGTAGATGTGCAATAACTATTGAAAGTTTGGTAAATATATTGGTTAAGATAGTCAAGTACAACTTGATTCATAATTATGATTATGTATGAGTGTTTTCTTAGATGTAGTTTTGTGTGTGTGTGCAATAGCTACCTGAGATACTTCACTAGCACAAGTGATAATCTCCTAATTAAGGGGGTGTAACAACTACCCTAAAAATAACAACCTTTGTTTGAGGCTTGTGAATTTCCTACATCATTATCTCCTTACACTTCTTATCCATGTTTGACTGTGTGTATGTAATTGATGCTAACAATAGGCATATATTCTGAGAGAACTTGTACTTTTAGAAACCATCCAGGGAAGTAGTTATTAAAAACCAAAAAAGCTTATTTTTTGCCTTACCTTTCCCTCCATTTTGAGTTTTTTTTAGATATACCCACTCTAGATTAACAACCAGCCACCCATCCAACTCACATAGAGATTCACTAACCTTATTAAGAACCACACTTCCATCTGAAAACCTTATCAATAACCTACATTCCCTACCAACTATACCATCAATATGTTGTAACAAAAAACATACCTATAATTCATGCCTTGGAGTGGAGTTTACCTCCATTGAGATCCTAAAACTTTAGAGGCTACCTAGTTAAGGCTATGGTGTGCATAAAACCCACATCAACAAACTTATCCAAAGCATATGATCAATTAAATACAACACACATTTAAAATTTTAATCTTAATCAATTAATTTTATTTTACATGTAATTTTATTTAAATTTATGATATTTATTAGATCTAGGTCACATATGCTCTTCCTTTATGTCACAAGGTGACTTTTGGAATCATAAATGACCTATGTATTTTTATGTACAACTATAAAAATATGAAAACATTTTGACCTCTATGAGTCCAAGTTTGTTTCATGTTCTCCTTCTCCTATAAGTGTCTATAGATTTCCAAAACTCATATATGCCTTTACATTGCTAAATCATGAACTTAAAACCATTTCTAGTCACCTCAAAGTTATTAAGGTTTTTATCATAAATTAAGGTTTTTGGAGATTTTAAGGTTTCTATTATTGCCAATGGGGGTCTTTTCAAGGTTTTTTTTTTACACAAGCTATCGTAGGGAGTGAACTAGAGTCCATATAAGTATTTTAGGGTCTTGATCAAATGAAAGATCAACTCCATGAGCTCAATCTAGTTTCACTAGCTTTATCTACACTTAAAACTACTTCTTAAGGGTTTTAACATCATTTTCAAGATAAATGTAAAGTGTGGTACATACAAATGGTACTTTTAAATCATGAACAGAGGTTTGCTAACGTCTTAATGTTAGAACAAGATAGGATATAGTCAAACCTTACAAGTTTAATGATCAAAGAAGGAGAAACTAAGCTAAAATGGGACTTAATAATCATTTGTATGATCATCTTCAAGGGTAACTATATGAAAAGTGACTTTCCATCTCCCTCGGGCCTTTTCAATGTTCAAAGAAGTTTCATAGGGTCTAAAATGGCAAAATACTCAGTTTCCACTTCATTGAGTCCTTTAGTAGCTTTATAAGGGTCATGTGTGAATGCTTTTGTTATTAATTTGTCTTGTTAAGTCCAAATTATTGCTCCTATTATCTACAACCTTCCCAAAAATGGTCAATTTCCCTTTGTAGCTAGTCAAACTGGTGAATTATGGTCTTAAAATGAAAATTTTGGTCAAAAATGACAAAAAAAAGGGGTTAAAAATCATTAAAAAATGATTTCAAAAAGTCATTAAATTATCTCAAAATATCATTATTCATGTTTAAAGGGGTGAAAATAGCCTAAGTCTAAAGTTTCAAATCATAAAAGGGCCATTTGATATGTCATCATAGAAAAAAAACCCCAAAATAGCTCTCACATGCAAAATTTGCTAATTAAAAGGTAAAAAAAGATTAAAATTACATTAGGGGCACATATTTATTCTCCAATCTTCCATTCCAAGTAGTGGAAGTGAAAATCGGCTTTTAAAAGGGACGATATAGCTTTTTTTCACTATTTTGCAAGCAATTTTATGGAATCCATACATCCAAGGTAGGGTTTATCATCTATAGGTCATATCAAAGATTCCATAGGAGTTTCATAAGGATTCATGGCCATATAGGCCTAAAACAATATTCCTTTTGGTTTCTTGCTTCTCAACACAGAGAGACATGCTGGTAAATTTTCTATTGGTATGGACTGTTGGAGGAGAGTAAAGGTCTTAAATTTGGGGTGAATAAAATAGGCTTAGAGGGATTCCTAATGGTCTAATTTTTTTCTCAATTGGATTATCTAGGATCATGAACCATCTAGTTGAATTTAGGGAAAATTTTGTTGCCTAGCATTGAGAAAGGTAGCTATTTTACTTCAATTTCTCTTCACTTGGGCAGAGTTTTGGGAACATTCAAATTGTTTCAAAATATTTAATACTTTCTATACCCTTATATGTCATTATAAATTTGTTATTCATCTAATCCAAGGTCAAACATAGGTCTCAAAGTCAATCATTGGAAAACTTGCAAAGGTGAATTGTATGGTCCAAGGAGAAGAAATTAGATTAAAATTTTCAAGAATTTGTGTTTTTTAGGGTTTTAATCAATGGGCTATTTTTGCATAAATTGAGGTTTCTTATCTAATTTTAAGGTTTTTTTATGAAACCAAGTTTCAATTCTAGCCTCTTTCCCTCCTCTAATGATCTCCAATTTCATGTGATGATAGGATGAAGAGATCAATTTTGCATATGTTTTATCATTCATGGCTTTGTCACCATCCTTCATCCTTATTTCCTGCCTTCACCTCACTCACCCTCCTTCCACTATCATAATCTACCTTTTCACTTCATTTTCACCCTCATTTCATGTTTTCCCTTAACTTTCCACCATCATTTCACCCCATATCCACCTCCATTTCCATTTTTTATCATAAGGAGAGCCAAGAGATGTTTAGGGTTATCAAAAGTATATACAAAGGTATCTAAGCATCAAAGCATCAACTACATTCATGAAAACAACAATTTATAAAGTCATATTTTATAAAGGATATCAATCAATGATTGATAGGTTAAGATACCCACAGGTGATGTTCATGGAGGTGACCTCATCAATCAATCATGAGAAGAAATAAAGATCAAACTTATTTTTGAACTTTCCTTAAGGTCATGAATAGGTCATAATCTATACAAGCATGAAATATACTATCATATACATGCTTATTTTATAGTCAAGAAGGTCTATTTGATAAAGGGACAAACTGTTGAGAGAAAATACTAGCTAACCATTAAAATACATAAGACTTTTGAATTAAGAAATTTTATGAAGTTTGGATTGAGGGAAGGGAAGGATTATAAACTTAAGCTCAAAGGCTAAATGAGGGTTAGATGAAAACTTACAACCAACACTAATTGTAACCCTACAGTCAAGGTAGGGGTAGTGGTTCTTTACATGAATTATTTCCAAATATTATGGATATACTTCTTAATGGTGACATCCTCATGATATTTTCACTTTAAATGGACTCACTATACATACACCTATATTCCCTTGTCTGTACAAGGTCAAGTTACCTTAAAGAGTAGTCAAACATGCTAAAAAATAGGGGTTATTGAGGGTTTCATGACAATGTAGGGTTTTTGACTTAAAAGGAGGATGTTGTGACCATATGGCTGATAATGTAGCTACAGGGGACCACCACACCTATTTTCTTAGGCTTTCAAACCTTTTCAAAGATTAAATTAATAGTCCTAGTCCATACAAACTCCAAGGTATGACAGTCAGGATTAATGCAAAGGTTGTGACCAAAAGGAGACTATATCTAACATTAGGATTAAAATGGCATTGAGATTATCATTTCATGAAGTTATCAAAAGGGGATAATCATAAAAGGTTTTCAATTAAATTAATAACCTATAGTACCTAGATGGAGTTATACAAACCTGTGATATAGTAAAGGAAAGCCTAATAGCTAGAGGCATTGACTTTCACAAAATTGGTTAATCATCAATGAATGTATAGGATTAGATACATCAAATATCATGAAGTCTCAAGTGGTGAGGTCATAAAAATCATCCCAAAGTTCTAAGAAGGATATACCCAGTCTCCATGAGTACTTACAGTCATGTATACCTACAACCAAGTAAAGTCATGCTATAACTAAGGGTTTGGATAGTCTACAATACATTTTAAAGGGACAAACATTTGTGTAGTCATTGTTATTATATTTTACATTTACAAGTAGGATTATCAAATGGACAAGTAATGTTAAGTTTAAAATAAATATTGAATATGAAAACCTATAGCCAATAGTCAAACCTTATAGTCAATTATTACCAAGCATGAGAGCTACAGGTTACTTAACTTAGTCAAATATTCACTTGGAAAGGGGATTGGTTTTCAGGGAAGGAATAAGTTATTATGAAGGGTATTAGGTAATAATGGAAATTTTTCAAGGTATAATTTTTACCTAAAACCACTATAAGGTAACATGAGACCTACAAACCTAAATACTACCAAAACCTACACTAGCTGGGATCTCAGTTTACATAAATGTGTTCTATTTTTCAAGGTGATAAATATGATTAGTGTACTAATTGACTACATACCTTGAATCTAAGATCATTATAAATCCTTAGGTGACTCTAGAGGATCAAGGAAGGAAGCTCTTATCTATCACATTCAAGTAACTACAAGAAGTAACCTATAGTCCACGTTAAACTTAGTTCACCTATAATGAGCTTGAGTGAAGAATGGTTATGAAGATAGGGTTTGGGTTCCTAGAAAAGATATGAGACCTATAAAAATATTCATGAATCATCAGATGGTCCTAATAGTTTCCTTTTGACCTTTTCAAAGTATAAATATTAGTACTCAGTCTATACTAGTATTGAAAAGACAAGCACAGTCAAACAGGGGTACTGATTAAGTGGTTTGTTGCTAGAGGAGAGATAGATTTTATAATAAATAACATGATTAAAGGGATTTCCATGATAACTATGATGAATGGATATCATGAGGAAGTTTCAAGAATATGCTACAATATACCCTCTTAAGGCTTACATCACAGCTGTGTAGCATAGTCTTGTTTCTAATTTGATAATTTTAATGAATTTCATATTGTACTTTTAGTTTCTATTCTAAAAATATATATATGAATAAACAATAGGGTTTTTATTCCATAATAAAATGAACAAGTGAAGTTTTTATATAACCAAAGCATTCATATACCTGAGGAAGATAAAAATCCTATAGCCATCAATGAAGAAAGCACAATTACCTAGTGAGAAGTTTTTATGTCTCAAGACATTGTCTCAAATGGATGATAATGATTTTAAAACACTAGGAAAGGATGATGAATTTATCAAGAACATGAATATAGTTAAGATCACCTAACTTTGAACACTTTTAGCCAAGCATATACAATCATCTTCCATGACTAGTTCACATATCTTGGGAGTTAGGAGTTTATTTGGGGATATTCAATGCAATGGAAACATCAAGATAGCGATAAGTGAATAAAATAATGACTTTAATTAATGAATAGGTAGCATTGAAAACCTCAAGGGGGTAAGGGTGTAAGCCCATTGTATGGACATTTACAAGTTTGAAGCCTAGAAATGACTTGTTGGAGGTCAAGGTATGCTTAGGTTCTTTTCAGACTCCTAAAGAGAATATTAAGATAAATGAAGGTTATTTTGACCTTAAAACATCTAAAATACATGAAATTCACCTTCAAAACACAAAAACCTAGTAAAAAATATAGACAATCCATAAACATATGTCAAAATTAAGATAAAATTGAAGATTTCAGGAGCTACAGGTGGAGTTAAGACTTAAAATTTTGTACACAGGGTCATAATGAGTTGGGGAAAAATTTGACCAATTTTTATGGACATTTGATGAGTTCACATATTTTTTGTTTTGTCTCAAAACTTAACCTATTCATTTGAGGTCACCATTGGAGCATGCTTCATTCTAAAGTGCCTCAGAAGCTTCTAAAACCAAGTAAAGGATTTAAAATAATGGTATGATGTTTTAAAATCATAATCAGACATATGCAGAGTGTAAAAACTCCTAATTTTATGCAAACCATGCTCACACAGTGTTTTACAGGTAAATAGGCATTTAAGCCAAAAAGGCAATTTTTAAATTTTCATGGAAAAAAGACAAAGTATTTTTATAGCATGATAAAGGTCACATAATTATTTTTTAAGGATTTTTTAATATTGGAAATAAATATTTTCATCATGTATGCAGTTTTAGGCACCCTTCCAAGCCACATGTTCAGATGCTCATTTTGTTCACCATGTGTAGATTTTGGTTGAACACTATTAGTATGTTTTAAGTAACCCCATGTAATTATAATTAATTTAAAATTTAGATTATTTAAGGTTTTTAGATTTATGAATAATTGCTAAGAGCATAGGTAGCCTAAATATAGTCATTTCCCCACATGCAAATTTCATTTACGTGGTAACTTTTCATATATTTTGCATGGAATCCAAATATTTTAATATATGTTAGAGGGGTAAATTTTATAAAAATAAAAGTAATAGGTTTAGTATTTGAAGGTTTTTACCTCATGAATCATCAGTTTGAATATTTAGCTTTAAAACCCTCCTAAACCCCTTAAAAACTAGTTTTGAGAAGAATGGATTTTATTGATATAAATCACCATGGATCAACATAAAATTTTTTAAAATGACAAGTAAAAAGAGAGGATTCCATACATGTAAATTTTATGCATGGATATATAAGGATGAGGGTAAAAATCATGTTTTTTGTGGGAAAAAGTGTGTAAAATTAAGTACAGAGCAATTCAATGAAATATAGTCAATGGAGCTCGAAGCTTTGGAATTTTTATACATAATAAAATATTTAGTTAATCAGAAATAATATTGAAAGTGTCTCTAACAGATCAATAAAAATTGCCAATCTATTGGAAATTTGAGAAAATTTGGTCTAGTCAACTCTATTGACTGAATGACAAAGGTTTTCACATCAAAAATGCATATTTGATGATGAATAAGATTGTTCTAGGTCTTTTTTTTTGTAGTTTTCATGGCTTATTTTTCAATTTTCATGGTGTTCAAGTGCACAAATTAGAATTTGAACCTATTTGGTCTAAATGGCTTTGTTGATCAGCTTGTCAGTTTTGAGTTTAGCATTGAAATTAGTCATCAAGGAGTTCAATTTGGAGTTCCACACCACTTTGATTCTATTTGAAGAAGATAATTATGTATTTTTAATCCTTTAAGGTCCTTTTAATTCAAAATAAGGCTATTTGGAGTTGATTGGTCTTACACTTTGGTTGACTAGTTAACAAGTCATGCTTTTTTCCTTGTCATCTCATGCATTCAATGTTCCAACTCGGCTTCAAGTTCAAATTAAGCTAAGTTTTCTAGTTGAATATATGTGGTGTATCATTCCATGAAAATAATTTTGAATTTTCAAATGGGCCCATCATCCCTTCTATGCCAAAGTTTGAAACAAAGAATGCAAATTTTATGAAGTTTAAGATTTTAATGATTATTTTAAACATTGTAAAAGGAGTTAGTCTTGAGTTAGTCAACCAAAACTAATCCTTCCCATTTTTCAATGCCACATTGGCTATATTTAGGGTTTGAAACATATATATTAGATTAATCAAGCCATTTTTTTCATTATTCCTGGAGTAAAAGAAGAAATTGTAATCTAGACCATACATCAATACAGAAGATTTTGTTTTTAATATGAGTTTTGACAAAGAATAGAGTGTATTTGATTGTGTCTCAGCATATAAGTGAGATTAAATCTCCTTCTAGAAAGTCCCTTACTCACCTATTGCTTTTTATCTCACCTTGTGTAGGTCATTTGAAGAGGTAAAAGAAGTTTTGTAATCCAAAATTATTTTAACCCTCCATTTAAAATATTTATGATTAAGGGACAAATAGGAATTTTATTGGTTTATATGTATGCATTAGTCTCAATAGATTCTAGAGGATATAAACAATTCAAGTGCATCACCCCTTTAATGAGGATTTCCCTTTAGTTTCCCCTTCCCCTTTCATCTAAGAAATCACAATAAATCATCTTTAATTGAAAAATCTTAAGGGAACCAACCCTCTTTGGAGGTTTTTCTCATTACAGAGTCACCCACACTTTGAGAAGATCCCATTATATTAGCTGAAGTGAGGGTGTGTTTTTTACATCTTCAAACAGGGTGCACTCTAAAGTGATTATAATTTTTGGCATACTTGGTGGGATCACTTATTCACACTTTTGAATTATTATCTAAGTATATTATTCATTTCCAAATTTTAATTTTTATATTTGTATACTTTTCATGCCACCAAGAGTTGTCACAAGATAATTTACAAAAGGGAAAGAAACAAATTTTTTTGAGTTATCTTTCTAATCAACAAAGAAGAAGAAAACCTCTTATTAAAATCTAAATCATACACCTTTTTTTAACCATGATATTACACAAAATACTCCTATTCAAGATGATATTGCTTAGATAAATATTGTTTTAAATATTATTCTTCAGATGGTTATTCCCAAAAGATAGGCTTTTGTTGCATTCAATGGTGGCAGTCGTCTAAATCTCAATCAATGGGATGATATTCCAGTTTCTACTCTAAAGGCTCTTCCTTATTTTAGAAAAGAAAATACAACTCCTATAGAAAATATTGTAGATATTTCTAATATTTTTTTAGAAAATCATGTGACACAAGAAAAAGTAGCAATGAGGTTGTTGGTAACTCCTTTCAAAGGGAAAGCACTTCAGTGGTACAGAGGTTTAGCTCCTATATCAATCAACAACTAGGATGAATTTGGAGAACTTTTGTGCAAAAATTTTGAAGGTGAAAGTGATAATATTTCACTTGTGGAGCATCTTACAAAAATTAAGAGATTCAACCATGAATTCATAGTAGATTTCAACTATAGATTCTAGAAGACTTGAGATAGAATTCTTGCAATGATCAAGCCTACACCCAACTATGCTTTTCTATACTACCTAAAGGCTCTCAATTTAGATGTGGCTATCATGATCTAATCCATGGGAGGTAATACTTTACATAACTTTTTTGAAGAGAATTCAAGGATACAAATTGCCTTATACAAGTAGGCAAGTTATCTTCAAGGCCACCAATGCCTCTTTTTCCAGAGATCCATCCTTTTTCTCCAAATATTACTCTAATTATAGAGTCATCAAATTTTCATAAAATAGAAAGTGATCAAACTAATAGATTGGGGAAGATAGAGAGTCTTCTTAAGGATTAGTCTAACAAGTTGGTTGTAATGGAAAGGCAACAATCTCCACCATACAGGCTATATCAGAATACTAATCAAAATTATCAACCCAATAGGCCATCATATCAATCCAATCAACAAGATCAAGGGTAGAATTCTCAATCAAGGCAATATAATCATAATATTCTAATAAATTTAAGAGCTATTGTGCCAACTTAGATCAATTATGATCAAGAAGGATAATATAAAAATCAATGAGATCAACCAAACAATATGGCAACGGCTCTAACTAGTGAGAGTTATCATCAATCTTTCATGCAACAAAGTTTAGTTCTTCCTTCATATGAAAACCAAACACCTTCTCAAAATAAGAAAACTTCTCTTTCACATGGAGACATTCCTTTATTCACTAAAGTATAAGTGCCATATTAGCAAGGAGAAGGAAGTGGTAAGGCACCTATTGAAACTACATTTGTCAACTTCCAGGAAGGTGAGAATTATTTTGAACACTTGGCTACAAATCAAAGTCAAAATTTGCCTATTGTTGATAATTTAGTTGTAGCCTATACTAGATCCAAGCAAAGAGAAATTGGTGAAGGTTCATGTCCTGAAAGGGTAGCCCCTTATTCTTCTTAGCCACAACAAAAGACAACTACAAATGAGCTACCTCAGAAAAGTTCAAATCAATAAGCTCAAGATCCAAAAGATAAGAACGTGAAAGGACCTTACATACCTCAATTCACACAAAAATTTGGGAGCTCCTTATATTATTAAATTTTAGTCAAAGGTAGCCACTTATCCACTTAGTATCATGGATCATATGAAGAAGACTTCAGTATCAATTTCAATTTGGGATACTCTGCTAATCTAAGGACAAAAAGAGTATTTACAAGAAGAGCTTTCAAATCTCAATATCTCTGAAAAACCACCTAATAAGAAATATTAAGTGCTATCCTTACTAATTCTAATCCATATTTTGAGTCTCAATATTTTGAGGTGATTAAACCTCCTCCATTTTACCTTTCTGTTATCATTGGAGATTGTCTTTATTATAATTATATGATTGATAGTGGGGCTAGTACTTCTGTCATGCCCAAATCAATAACTGATAAGTTAGGATTACATTATGAACCCCATGAGAAAGGTGTCTTGAAATTAGATGGGTATCATAATAATATTGTAGGTGTGTTGAAAGATCTAAAAATTATACTTGTTTCTTGTCCAAATTTCACCATTTTATAGGATGTTGTTGTTGTTGATCTACCTCCATATTTTTCACTATGTTTATCCAGATATTTCACTACCAAAATGGGAGGTTACCTTTATTCAGATTGGTCATACATGGTTTTTAGAACTAGGTATGGAACCAAATTTACTATTAGATCTGAGCCTATTTCCACATTTCACCTTGAGCCATATATGCCAAATATTTCAAATGTGAATTGTAGTATTTCAGAAGAAGATGATAATAACATTGAGTAAGAGCCTTCTATGCCTCATGAAGGCATACCATATCTTATCCTGGATGAGTGGGATAATGATAATCATGGACATGACCCCTATAAAATTATTGAAGATGTTAGTTTTAGAGTCTATTATATGCATGAAGAAGGTGACTTATTGCCTAGTCTCACTAGTTCAGTACAGGATCAAGAACAAGTTTAAAATCTATTTTTTGATGGATCCAGAACAAAGAATGGAAGTGGGTTTGATGTAATGTTGGTTTCACCACAAAATCAAATTTATTATTATTTTATTATATTTTATTTTAGTTTTAATTACAATACTGTAGAGTACAAAGCTCTTATTTATGGTCTTTAGTGGGCTATGAAGAGGGATATTAAGCTCTTGTAGGTGAAAGGTGTTAGTGAGTTAGTAGTCTATAAAGTCAAAGGTTTAAGTGAAATAAATCATAATATTTTTAAGGCATACAAAAATATATTTTGGGATCTCATGGAATATTTCCTTGTATTTGACATTCACTCCATTCCTAGAGGAGCAAATCAGCATACTGATAGACTTACTGCCATAGGAGCACAATATGATATTTCAGATTAGATTAAGGTTAATAAAAATTAGATGAAAATCAAGGTTGTATGCATATATTCAGTCCCAAATAATGATATAAGTTGGAAATTTTTTTACTTGGATTAATAAATAACATATTTTATACAAAATGAGGCAGAATTTTGCTAAAAAAATCATGATAAATTATAGGATCAATATGAAAATTAGATTGTGAAATTGAAATAAAATAAGATGACTAAAGGTTTGGTGACTTTATAAATCATATTGTATGAAGATGATCAATTAAGGAAATACAAAGTGAGTATTTCTTCCAAGAAAGAGCATTATGAGCCAATTAGCATAGCTGAAGGTAAGCAATTCAAGTTGGGTAAAATGAATACTGATTCTGAGAGAGTAGTTTTCATTTCATTATGTCAAGAATTCATGGATTTATTTTCTTGGGAGTACCATTATTTGAAAGGTTTTTATTCTAGATTAGCACAACATACTATTTAATTAGAACAGAATGCAAAACTAGTAAGACTAAAGCCAAGGCCTATCAACCCCAAGGTTGAGATTCTCATGAGGAAAGAGCTTACAAAGCTGATTAAATAAAGTATTATTTTTTCTATAAAACATTCAATATGGGTATTAAATCTTGTACTAGTAAGAAAGAAGAATGGAGAGATAAGGTTATGTGTAGATTTTAGAGATCTAAACAGACTATCACTGAAAGACCACTATCCACTTCCTTCTATGTATCGAATCTTGTAAAGATTATCAGGTTCATAGAGGTATCTCTTTATTTGATGGGTACTCAAGATACATCTATATGTTGGTGAAATAAAGATCAATATAAAACAACTTTCACCACTAAATGGGGTACTTTTACTTACAAGAAGATGCCTTTTGGACTCTCCAATGTTGGAACTACCTTCTAAAGGGTAATGGATGTTAATTTTCATGGTTTTTTGAGTGACATGGTTTTAGTATATCTTGATGATATTATAATATTTTCAAATAATCCTAATAATCATCTAACACATTTGAAGATTGTTTTTGATAGATGTAGACAATTTGGAGTTTCATTGAATCCAAAAAAATACATTTTTTCATTGCATGAGGGGAGACTTCTTGGGCATGTGGTATCCAAAGCTGGTCTTTCCATTGATCCTAAAATAATAGAGGAAATACATGCTCTATCATTGCCTAAATGCAAGAAAGGATTTCAAGGCTTCTTGGGTAAGATAAATTTTATTATAAGATTCATTCCTAGTTTTATAGAACTAATCAAGCCACTTACTCAAATGCTAGAGAAACACCAAGAGTTCACTTGGAGTAAATAAGGTAAAAGGAGTTTTGAATATATCAAAGAAGAAATCATCCAAGCTCCTACTTTTCTCAATCTATATTTTAGTAAGGATTTCTTCTTGTGTGCTTTCTCTACTTCCAGTACTATTTTAGCCATGCTTATGCAACAAAATGATAAAGGTTTGGAACAACCCATTGCTTTCTTTAGTCAAGCTTTAGAGGGTTATAAAGAGAGATTATTTTTTATAAAAACATGTTCTTGATATTATAAGGGGTCTAAAAAATTTTAGACATTTGGTTTCAAATAATAATATTATACTAATGGTATCTCATCCAAGTGTGAAGGACTTCAATCTCAATAGAGACTTGAGCAAAAAGAGAGTTGGATGGGTCACTAAGTGCATGGAATATGAAATTGAAGTCAAGGTTAAAAATATGGTCTGAGGTAAAGGATTATGTGAACATCTTATAGAATATGTAAAATAATAAAAATAAATAATTTTGACAATTCAGGACACTCAACATAAATCTGAAAATACACCTCCTACAAGCTAGACACATAACATTGCTATATTTCTTCAAACTAGAGAATATCCAAGGGGTTTGAATGAATCACGAAGAAGACACTTCAAGATAAAATAAAAATCATACATTATGATTGATGGAGTGATTTTCAAAAAATACATTGGAGGTATTTTTGGCCTAATTTATTCAGCAATGCACATGCATGGGTTAGGAAATGTACAAAGTGTGTAATGTTTGTATGGAAATAGAGACTAGCTATTATGCCACTAAAGCCAATTCAAGTTGATAAGCCTTTAATTCAATTGGGTTTAGAATTCATTGTCATGATTCATCTTCCATCTAATGCTGGTCAAAAGTGGGTTTTGATAGCTACAGACTATTTCACCAGGTGGGTGGAAGCAGTGCCTTTGAAAGAGGCAAATGAGAACTCCATGCTTGAATTCTATGAGAGCTTAGTCAATTATTTTGGAGCACCTTATACTATAATATTAGATAATTCTTTGGTATTCAACAATATAAAGGTATGTGAATGGGCTCTTGAACATGGTATTTATTTGACATCTGGACTAGCTGAGTCTACTAATAAGAACCTAATTAGGATCATCAAAAGAATAATGGAGGATAATCAAAGATCTTGGCATACTAAGTTGAAGACTAATTTATGGGCTGATAAGATCAACCTATAAGAAGGTGATTGGTCATTCACCTTATCTCCTAGTTTATGGAAGGGAAGTAAGGTTGCCTATCTCATTGGAGCTTGCACACAATCTAGAGCTTATAAAAAATGATGCAATGGAGGTCAAAATGAATGAACTAAGAGAATTAGAGGAGATAAGAGATGATGATCTACATACTATGTGGCCAAATTAACAAAAAATCAAGAATACATTTGACAAAAGAGCTTCATTAAAAACATTTTAGTAAGGAGACATAGTACTCAAATGGGATGAAGAGTGTGCAAAGTGAGGTAAGCACTCCAAATTTGATAGCCTTTAGAGTGGACCTTATATTATCACTAATTTTAATAAGAATAATTATTTTTAGTTATCTATATTGAGTGGAGAATAGCTTCCCATTCCTTTAAATGGGATGTTTCTTAAATACTGTTATTAAGAGAGTCACTCTTTTGTACATAGTCATAGTTTCATTCCTCTAAGTGTTTTTTTTCACATGATTTTAGTAGTTATTTTCCCCTTCAGTGTTATTTTTGTCATTTATTCTAAGTGCATACGTGTAAATGTCTATTTTTGTTGAGTCAATTTCTTCTATTGTGTATTGGTCTACAAGCTTTCCTCGTTTCATGTTTATCTTGGTCTATCTTTACCAGAGTTTTAAATTTTTTTTACCAACAGGCTGGTCAACCCTAAAAGTTGTCAAAATTGTTAGTAATTTGGCTTTTTAAGGCCAAATTACTACCCATATTATCCAAAAAAAATCCAAAAATGGTCAATTTCCCTTTGTAGCTGGTCAAACTGGTGAATTATGGTCTTAAAATGCAAATTTTGGTCAAAAATGCCAAAAAATGGGGTTAAAAAGCATAAAAAATTATTTCAAAAAGTCATTAAATTATCTCAAAAGATCTTTATTCATGTTCAAAAGGGTTAAAATAGCCTAAGTCCAAAGTTTAAAATCATAAAAGGGTCATTTGATATGTCATAATAGCCAAAAAGACCCCAAAATAGCTCCCACATGCCAAATTTTCCAATTAAAAGATCAAAACAACTTAAAATTACAAGAATGGCAAGTATTTATTCTCCAATCTTCCATTACAAGTGGTGTAAGTGAAAATTGACTTTTAAAAGGGAAGATATAGCTTATTTTAAATATTTTGTAAGCAATTGTATAAAAAATTGGTTAGAGTAGAATAAAGGTTTGAAATTTAGGGTTAAAAAACTAGATTCAGAGATATTCCTAATGGTCCAAGAGGTTTCTCAATTGGATTCTCTAGGCTCATGAACCATCTAGTTGAAGTCAAGGCAAATTTTTCTGCCTAGCTTTAAGAAAGGTTGTTGTTTTTCTTCAATTTCTCTTCACCTAGGCAGAGTTTTGGGAAAATTTAAATTGTTTTAGAATATTGAAGACTTGATATACCCTTCCATGTAATTATGAAGGTGTTCATCCAATTCAAGGTCAAACATAGGTCTCAAATTTAGTCAGTCAATCTACAGTGTTGGTAAGCTTACAAGGGTGAATTGTATGGTCTAAGGAGAAGAAATGAGCTTCAAATTTTCAATAATTTATGTTTTTCAAGGTTTTCATCAAGATTTCATGATTCCAAGTGAAACTCTTAGAGATTATTTAGGTTTCATGTCTAATAAATCCATCTCCATGCTTCAAGTTGTCTCAATGGGCTAGTTTTGCATAAATTAAGGTTTCTTAGCTAATTTTAAGGTTTTTTGAGAAAACCAAGTTTCCATTATATCCTCTTTCCCTCCTCTAATGATCTCCAATTTCATGTGATGATAGGATGAAGATAATAAATTTGCACATGTCTTATCATTCATGGATTTGTCACCCTCCTGCATCCTCCTTTCCAAACTTCACCTCACTCACCATCCTTCCACTATCATAATCTACATTTTACTGAGTTTTTACTTCATTTTCACCCTCATTTCATGTTTTACCTCATCTTTCCACCATCTTTTCACCCCATCCCCACCTCCATTTCCATTTTATATCATAAGGAGAGCCAAGAGATGTTTAGGGTTATCAAAATTATAGACAAAGGTATATAAGATATCAAAACATCAACTATAGTCATGAAAAGGGACCTTCAACAGTTTATAAAGTCATATTTTATAAAGGATATCAATCAATGATTGATAGGTTAAGATACCCATAGGTGATGTTCATGGAGGTGACATCATCAATCAATCATGAGAAGAAATGAAGATCAAACTTGTTTTTGAACCTTCCTTAAGGTCATGAATAGGTCATAATTTGTACAAGCATGACATATACTATCATATACAGGTCTATTTCATAGCCAAGAAGGTCTATTTGATAAAGGGACATATTGTTGAGATAAACTACTAGCTAACCATTAAAAGACATAAGACTTTTGAATTAAGAAATTTTATGAATTTTGGATTGAGGGAAGGGAAGGAGTATGAACTTAAGCTCAAAGGCTAAATGAGGGTTAGATGAAAACTTATAGCCAACACTAATTGTAACCCTATAATCAAGGCAGGGGTAGTGGTTATTTACATGATTTGTTTCCAAATAGTATGGATAGACTTCTTAATGGTGACATCCTCATGTTATTATCACTTTAAATGGACTCACTAGATATAAACCTATAGTCCCTTGCTCGTATAAGGGCAAGTTACCTTAAATAACAATCAATCATGCTAAAAAATAGGGGTTATTAAGTGTTTCATGACAATGTAGGGGTTTTGACTTAAAAGGAGGATGTTGTGACCATATGGCTAATGATGTAGATACAGGGGACCTCCAAACCTATTGCCTTAGGCTTTCAAACCTTTTCAAAGCTTAAATTAATAGTCCTAGTCTATACAATCTCCAAGGTATGATAGTTAGGCTTAATGCAAAGGCTATGATGAAAAGGAGACTATATCTAACATAAGGACTCAAATGGAATTGTGATTGTCATTTCATGAAGTGATCAAAAGGGTAAAAGCATAAAAGGTTTCCAATTCAATTAATAAACTATATTTCCTAGATGGAGTTCTATAGGCCTGCACTATAGTAAAGGAAAGCTTAATAGCTAGGGGCATTGACTTTCATAATATGGTTGATCATCAATGAATGTATAGGATTTTGATGCATCAAATATCATGAATTCTCAAGTGGTGAGGTCATCACAAGCATCCCAAATTTTGAATAAGGGTATACCTAATCTCCATGAGTACTTACAGTCATGTTTTCCTATAGTTTTAGTAAAGTAATGCTATAGCTAAGGGTTTGGGTAGTCTACAATACATTTTTAAGGGAAAAAGAGTGGTGTAGTCATTGATATTAGGTTTTGCATTTAAAATTAATATTATCAAAGGGAAAAGGCATCTTAAGTTTCAAATAAATATTGAAGATGAAAACCTATAGACAATAGTCAAACCTACAATCAACTATAACCAAGCATGAGAGATACATGTTACTTAACTCCGTCAAATCTTCACTTGGAAAGGGGATTAGTTTTCAAAGAAGGAATAAGGTATGATGAAGGGTAATTGGTAATAAGGGAAAGGTTTCAAGGAAAAATGTTTACCTACAACCACTTTAAGGTAACATGAGACCTACAAACCTAAATACTACCAAAACCTACAGTGGTTATGATCTCATTTACATAAACTTGTTCTATTTTTCAAGGTGATAAATATGATTAGTGTACTAATTGAATATAGACCTTAAATCCAAGATCATTTTAAATCCTTAGGTGACTCCAAAGGCTCAAGGAAGGAAGCTCTTACCTATCATAGTTAGGTATCTACAAGAAGCAACCTAGAGTCCACCTTAAGCACAGTTCACCTATAATGAGCTTGAGTGAAGAATGGTTATGAAGATAGGGTTTGGGGCTCCTAAAATATATATGAGACCTATAAAAATATTCATGAATCATTATATGGTCCTAAGACTTTCTTTTTGACCTTCTCAAAGTCTAAATATTAGTACTCAGTCTGTACTAGTATTGAAAAGGACAAGCACAATCAAATAGGGGTATTGATGAAGTGGTTTGTTACTAGAGGAGATAAAAAGTTTCTAATAAATAACATGCTCAAACATATTTCCATGATAACTATGATGAGTGGAGATCATGAGGAAGTTTCAAGCATATGTTATAGTATACCCTCTTAAGGCTTATATCACAACTATGTAGCATATTCTTGTTTCTAAGTTGATAATTTTAATGGAATTCATATTGTACTTTTAGTTTATATGATAAAAAAAGATATATGAATAAATAATAGTGTTATGAGGCCATCATAAAAGGGACAAGTGAAGTTTTCAAGAGACCAAAGTAGCCATATACCTAAGGAAAATAAAAATCCTATAGCCATCAATGAAGAAAGCATAATGACATAATGAGAAGTTTTTGTCTCAGGAAATTATATCAAATGGATGATAATTATTTTAACACATTATGAAATTATGAGGAATTTATAAATAACATTAATATAATTAATATCACCTAACTTTGAACACTTTTAGCCAAATATATACAATCATCTTCCATGACAGGTTCATGTAGCTTGGGAGTTAGTGGTTTCTTTGGGGATATCCAATGAAATGAAAACATAAAGACAATGATAAGTGAGTAAAATAAATACTTTAATTAATTAATAGGGATAATTTCAAAACTTAACAAGGTAAGGGTGTAGACCCATTGTATGGACACTTACAAGTTTGAAGCCTAGAAATGCCTTGTTGGAGGTCAAGGTATGATTAAAAATAGCCATAGAGGTGAAGAGAATATTAAGATAGATTAATGTTATTTTTACCTTAAAACCTATAAAATACATGAAATTCACCTTCACAATAGAAAAAATTAGTTTAAAATGTAGACAATCCATGCATAGAGGTCAAAATTAAGAGAAAATTAAAGATTATGGGAGCTACAGGTGGAGTTAAGACTTAAAATTTTGTAAATATGGTAATAATGAGTTGGGGAACCATATAAAAAAGTTTAAGGGACATTGGATTAGTTAAAATATTCACTATTTCATCTCAGACCTCAACTTGTTTGTTTGAGGTCACCATTAGAACATGCTTCATTCTAAAGTGCCTCAGAAGCTTATAAAACCAAGTAAAGGGTTGAAAAGCATGGGATTATTTTTTAAAATAATAATCAGACCTATAGAGAGTTTAAAAACTCAAAATTTTATGAAAACCATGCTCACATAGTGTTTTACAGGTAAATAAGCACTTCAGCCAAAAAGGCATTTTTTGACTTTTCATGGAAATAAGATTTATAGAGTGTTTTTATATCATGATAAAGGCCCTATGATTATTTTTTTAGGATTTTTGAATCTTTTAAATAACTCTTTTCATCATGGTGAAAATTTTCACTTTTTACAATTCTAGGTACCCTTCCAAACCACCTATCCAGATGATCATTTTGTTCACCACATGTAGAGTTTGGATGAATGATATTTGTATGTTTTAAGGACCCATATTTAATTATAATTTATATTATTTTATGGGATGATATTTATGAAAAATCATTAAGAGCATAGGCATCCTAGAATGCAGTCATTTCCCCATAGGCAAATTTCATTTACATGATAAATTTTCATATCTTTTGCATGGGAGCCCAATATTTTAAAGGATTTCAGAGGGGTAAATTTTATACACATAAATTAATTTTTTTTTGTATTTGGAGGTATGTAACTCATGAATCATTAGTTTGAAGATTCAGTTTTAAAACCCTCCTAAACCCTTTAAAAACTAGTTCTAATAAAAATGGATTTTATTGCTATAAAATCACCATGGATAAAATTTAAACATTTTAAAACATAAATTAAACTTATATAGGATTATATAAATTTAAATTTTATGCATGGAGCTATGCAGATGAGGGCAAAAATCATGTTTTTTATGGGGAAAAGTGTGTAAAATGAAATACAAGGAAATTCAATGAAATCTAATCAATGGAGATTGAATATTAGGAATTTTTATTCATCTTAAAATCTTCAATTTATTATAAATAATCATATAAGTGTCTCTAACAACTCAATCAAAATGGCCAGTCTGCTGGAAATTTGAGCAAAATTGGCCTAGTCAACTCTATTGACTAAATGACGAAGGTTTTTGCATCAAAAACACATGATGATGAATAAATTTTTTATAGGTATAATTTGTTGTTTTTTAAGGTTTAATGGATTATTTTTCAGGTTTCATGGTGTCCAAGTTCACAAATTAGACTTTGAACCTATTTGGTCTAAATGGCTTTGTTGATCAACTTGTCAGTTTTGAGTTTAGCATTGAAATTAGTCATCAAGAAGTTCAATTTTGAGTTCCATGCCACTTTTATTATATTTTAAGAATATAATTATGAATTTTTAATACTTAAATGTCCTTTTCATGCAAATTAATGATATTTGGAGTTGATTGGTCTTACACTTTGGTTGACTAGTTAACAAGTCATGCTTTTGTCCTTGTCATCTCATGCATTCAATGTTCCAACTTAGCTTCAAGTTCAAATCAAGATAAGTTTTCTCTTTGAAGATATGTGGTGTAGCATTCCATGAAATGAAGTTTGACTTTTAAAATGGTCCCACCATCCCTTCTACGTGAAAGTTTGAAACAAGGCATGCAAATTTTGTGGAGTTTAAGATTTTAATGGTTATTTTAAACATTGTAAAAGGAGTTAGTCTTGAGTTAGTCAACCAAGACTAATCCTTCCCCTTTTTCAGTTCCACATTGGCTATAGTTAGGGTTTGAAACATATATATTGGCTTAATCCAACCTTTTTTTTCATTATTCTTGGAGCAGAAGAAGAAATTGTAATCTGGACCATGCATCAATAAAGAAGATTTTATTTTGAATATGAGTTTTGATAGATAATATAGTGTATTTGATTGTTTATCAACATATAAGTGAGATTATATCTCCTTTTGGAAGGTCCCTTCCTCACCTATTGCTTTCTATCTCACTTTTTTCAAGTCACTTAAAGAGGTAAAAGAAGTCTTGTAATTCAAAATCCTTTCAACCCTTCATCTGAAATATTTATGCTTAAGTGAAAAATAGGAATTTTATAGGTTTATATGTGTGCATTAGTTTCAATATATTCCAGAGGATATAAAAAATTTAGGTGCATCACCCCTTTAATTAATATTTCCCTTTAGTTTCCCCTTCCCCTTTTCATCTAAGAAATCATAGTAAATTAGATTTAATTGAAAAATCATAAGGAAACCAAACCTATCTAGAGGTTCTTCTCATTAGAGAGTTAGCCACACTCTAAAAAGTTCCCATGGCATTAGTTGGAGTGAGGGTGTGTTTTGTACATCTTCAAATAGGGTGTACTCTAGAGTGATAATAGTTTTTGGCATGCCTAATGGGACCACTTATTCATACTTTTGAATTATTAAATATGTATTTAAGTAGATTTTTGTTTTTAGTTTTTTATACTTTTTTGATGCTTTACGAACAATTATTAAGACCCCAAAGACTTTTTAAACCCTAATAAAACCCTTGGATGAATGAAACATGAGATATTTTCTTCCTAATGACTCCAAATTCATGTTTTTTCCCAAAAACTATTTAACCTTATCAATATATCTTTGGTGCTCCTCACCATAAAGTTTGATGTGGATGTCACCTATATGGACACCCTAAATACCCTTTCTTTTGCCAATTTTGATGATTTCTAAGGGTATAAATATGGATGAACACTTTAAAACCATTTTTGGAGGTACTATGATATGTTTCCTAACTCCTCAGGGCATAAAATATTTTCATACATGCATGAAACTATTCCTACAAATCTACACAAGGAAGGTAGTTTGAGTTGTACTAGGTCTCTCAATTGGAAAGAATAACATGGTTATGGTGACTTAAAGGCCTAATTCATATGATTAAGTGTATATTAGGTTTTTTAATATGATATTAAGCCTTAATCTAGGTTTCCATTTAGATTTCATGGTCATTCAAATGAACTAATATGTGCAACTTGGCATAACTACCAACTAGTTCTAGTCAACCAATGTTACAAGTGAATCTTCAGAGGCATGCCAAGTATTGAAAGGTGTTAATTGAATTATTTATAACACTAAATATGTAGTTATTAAATATGTTAGGATAAATCTACAACAAGAAATAGGTGATCTTTTATTGCCCAAGATCACAAACTGAACCCAAGAGTTAGGCTAACTCCCTCTTATAAAAAGGCCTATTTCAAGAATAGATAATGATGCATACATCTTGGTGAGGTGTCAATCCATCCTTATAAATATATATCCATGAATTTTAAAGTAAAATTAAGAGGTTTTATATAATAAATTAGATGAGTTTTCAAGAAGACTTATAAACTCTTCAAAGACTGACTCCTTCTGACTTGAAGATAATTTACCAAATACTTGGAGATAAAATGACACTTATTCAATACTTAATATGATTCTTAATAACTCTTATAAATATAATAATTCTTTTCCATTCTTATAACCCCATTAATATTCCATTCTTGGCATGGGATTTGTCTCTCTTTCACTGGTGCTATAAGTATGTCTAGTTTTGGCATTATAATTTATCCACAAGAAGGGTAGGTGAATCCCTCCTATTTTTGTTACTCATATTTTCCTTGAGAAAATAAATTAAAACTAGTTCAAGATTTCTAAGTTCATATTTTAGTGTGTTTAATGAGTTTTTGATAGATGTTAATGAGAAAAGTGCTTATCCTTTCATCTTGTCTTACTTTTGTTCACTTAGGTATGGATACATTATCTTCTTGTAGGTCACTTAAAATAAATTGAAGTATGATGTTATAGCTAAGTGTTTGGAGTTTAAGTAGTGTCTTATCAGTCCTTTGAATCTCTCATCTTATCTATCATACGTATATAGTCTCTACATTGAAATATTTATGTGAGAAACTATCTCTTGAAACATAGACCAAATTATAGGTGTACCTCTTTTAAGTTCAAGAATAGGATAATTTTGGATCAAATATTCTAGTGTATCACCTCTTTGTTTTATTTTTTTTGTATTTATATAGTGTCTTATCCCTTTTCATACACCAATTAGTTATAAAGTGAGAAATTAAGATAAATCTAGGGAGTTATCCCTTCAATCTAAAGGTTTACCCATACTATAGACAACCCCTAGGTCTATAGGTAATCCCATATTCCACTCAATTTGGATTAGTCTTTATCTACCTCTCCAAGGGTGTAAAATTGATTGGCAATAAATCTAGCATGCTTGATGTAACAATTGTCTCAAACACTTTGTGTAAAGGTGAATACTATATTTGACAAGACCATAATTGTATGTGTTTCCTAATTATCATTTGGTGACTCCACTAAAGGTATAATATTTGGTTATAGACCAAATTTATTATTTTTAATGATTTCATGCTCCATGGTCTTTACTAGGTTAGCTACCAGTATAATTAAACATCCTAGAAATCATTTCCCTCATCTTGAACTTCCCCTTGAAGTTAAGTACCTTGAGCCTATCTTGACACTTGAAGACCCTAAAGACCCTAAATATCAAGAAAAATTTCAAAGTCAAAAAGAGAGAGAGAGTGAAAAAGATTTTGAAGGCAATATGGCTAGGCAACATGATTTCCTAGCTTTAAATACTAAAAATCCTATAAACCTTGATGATTATGATTATATCCATCCAAATTCCACCAAGATGTCCCTAATTTCAATAGGAAAGGTCCTATCACCCCAAGTAAAACACACTAGAGACATATCTAACTTCTGAAATTTCCAAAATATCACACAAATCAACATAGTAATTAGATTGATTTCCATGTCTCTTAAGGGAAAATCCCTTGATTGGTATATAACTTTACCAAGAGGATGTGTTACTAACTAGGATGAATTTATGGAGTTGTTAACTAAAATGTTTGAGGATAAGAGTGATCATACATCATTGATCCATTAGTTGAATGCCATCTAAAGAGGGCCTAAAAAATGAATGTATGATTTCAATGAAAGGTTCCAAAGGACCTGGAATAGGATTCCACCTCCCATGAGACCGCCATCCAATATTTGTTTTCCCAATCTACCTTAGATATATTAGGACTAATATAGCTATCATATTGCAGTCCATGGGAGGATATGCTTTGACTAATGCCTATGATATAACTATTAGAGCTGAGAATGGTTTGATCTAATACAATAAACTCCCTCTCAAAGTCTTAATTCCTATCTTGCCTAACATGCCTTTTAATCCTCCAAGTATTTCTCCATATTCAAATCCAAATAATAAGTCTAAAGTTGTTCCAAAGAAAACAAATGATTTAATTGATTGACAAGTAAAGTTTAAGTCCTTATAAGCTCAAAATAGGAAATCAAGTCAAAAATTTAGAGCCTCAAAAAACTCCTACTATTACCCTTAAAAATAAAATAGTTTTCCACCATATTATAATTGTGAAGGGAGGGGATAAGGCCAACCTAATTTAAATAGGTTGCCTAATGCCTACAATCCAACTTCTTTGCCCACCACAAGATCCATGGTTTTAATCCATAACAACCTAGTTCAAGGAGAATAATGGCCAAATTATTAGGGGTAACCTCAAGGTTAGTTCATGAATTCTAGTGATGAATAAGTTCAATCCTTGGTGGCTCAAGGAGATCCTACTCCTCACTTGACATTAGAAAATGATGGTTCTATGCAAGTATAATCAAATAGAGAATGTAGTAATCAAGGAGAAAGCTTATGAACTTCCAAATGGAAGATACATTTGTATTAAATAAAATCACCTCAATTGTATCAAATACAAGGTTAAATAAAAATATATCTGGGAGATTCTCAAGGCATGGATACAACTCCAAATAACCCTCCTTCAAAGAAACAAGGTATTAATGCAAATGTGTCAGCCTCTACAAGTCCTACAACTCTTCAAAATCAAAATTTGGGAAATGTAATCAAGCCTTTGTTGCCTTAAGATAAAGGTAATTAATTTCCTCCAATGATACAATAAAAGGTTAGTGTCTCTACTTTGAATATAATTTACTCTTTTAATATTACAAATACTAGCATATATCTCTAGGAAGTACTCCATCTGCCTAGTCAAAAAGAGTTACTCCAAGAGTAGTTGTCCTAAATCCATATCAGTCCCCAGCCATCAAATCATATTGGTGTAGACCTCAAAAATGCACATTTTCATATTTTTGAACCTTCCACCAAGTCTAAAAATCCCCCACCTTTACATCTTACCCTCATTATGGGAGATATACTAGTTCAGAATTACATTATGGATAGTGGGGAAAGCACTTCAGTTATGCCTAAACTAGTTGCATATTAGTTGGGCTTGAAGTATAAACCTTATAAAAAGGGAGTGTTTCATCTTGATGGGAAATCATACAAGTCAATAGGGCTCATAAAATGTTTGAAATTAATCTTACATAACTACTCAAGCTTTCTAATTTTATAAGACAGTGGTGGTAGACCTACTTGCATACTTTACCATTTGCCAATCAAGAGATTTCACTACCAAGATAGTAGGATGGGTCGCTAATGATTATTCCTTCTAGGATTTTAGAATGAGGTATAGATTTAAGTTGATAATAATAACATAACCATTTTCCAAGCCACACATTTAGCCATATGTGGAAACTAGTTCTAATCTAAATTACACTATCAATGAGAAAGAAGAGCATGTCATCGATGATAGAGCATCTTCCCATATTGAAAGTATCTCTAATATCTTAGTAAATGAATAGTGTATTGAGACCTATGAGTTAAATCCCTATGATTTCATGGAGGAGATTTATTTGGGGGTGTATTTCCTACATGAGGAAGGATGTCATGTCCCCTTTTTCATGGACATTGACAGTCTTGATGATTAGCCTATTATACGACCTTCGTAGGCTAATAGGATGGATAGAGGGTCATAATGGAGCTTGGATTGACTTTGATTCACAGAATTTCTACATTTGGTTTTCATTCAGGTTATTTCAGATGCATTGGGCCTGAGCTCCTACTTTTTAGGGATATTTGATATGTAGTGGAGCACCTTTATTTTGGTATGGTCATGTGCGGAATCACTCCCTGATTCACCTGCTTCGATCGGTTTGAGGATCTGACATATATTGAGGGAGATATTAATATTTGATTGATTTAATCAAATATTAATTATTTGGTCTCATTAATAATTAATTAATTAATTATTAATTATTTGGTCTAATTTTAAATTAGAAAACCCTAATGCTAATTTAAGAAACCCTAATTAGGGCAAGCATATCTTTTGAGGGTATAAGGGTTTCACATGGAGGCCATTATTGATTATGCATAGATTATTGATTATTGAAAATTGAAGAAATTCTTCTGTGAAGACTGAGCCAAGGGTTCTAGGATTCCATTTGCAGTGGAGAACGTTCCCTCTTCATTGTGTGTGATTTAGAGGCTGTGAGATATCAGCTGATTTATTGCCAAATTGAGAGATAGCTTCATCCAGAAGTTAGAATTCCAGGGTTGAGAGATAACTTCACACAAAAGTTTATCACAGAGCTTTCCAGGTATTTTCTTTATTTAGTTTTGATCCAATAAGTTATATAGATATAGATCTATTGTGTTAGAATCGATATTCTTGAGATCAGGTTGTTCAGCAATCAGGGGTTAAGAAGAGACAGGTTGGCGGCCGTACCACGTCCGTACAGGTCCGTTCAGAGCTGTTCAGGCACCGACATCGGCCGAGAAAGGGCTTCCAGTGACTGACATCGGTCGACTGAAGACCGACGTCAGTGAGATATTGACCGACGACGGCGCCTGTGTGTCAACACAGAAAGGCCGAGACACTTCCAGATCCAGTTTTCATTACCAGATTAGCAAAAGCCAGGGTTTTAAGACCAGGATTTTAATATTCTTTATTTTGTATAACAGAGACTCAATTGTGTAATCGTCTAGAAGAACAAGTAATGAGATCTTTATTTGTTATTGAGAGATTATACTGTGATTTATGTATGCTTATTTTGAATCTATCATGCAAGTTTGTATCTATGATCAGAGCTTTATGAGTTTATATATTCCCTGTTTGAAGGGGATATTACAGTTGTTTAGAGCTTTTGTAGAAACAAAAAGAGGCCCTAAGTAAGGGACATCACAGTGGTATCAGAGCTTTTGTGCAGATAAGAGAGCCCCTAAGTAAGGGACATCACAGTGGTATCAAAGCTTTTATGCAGATAAGAGAGCCCCTAAGTAAGGGACATCACAGTGGTATCAGAGCCAAATTCCTGCCATCCTGTTGGGCACATCAGAGCTAATGTCTTGCCATCCTGTTGGGTAGTTTGGGTAAGTTGAATCAGCGAAGTATCATAATGACTTCATATACTCAGAGTCGGTGGGACTATGATATGAGGAAGTTGGAACTCAGTTTGAAGAGGTTGAATGAATCTCTTTCATATCCTTCATCCAAAAACAAACCCACGCGGTACATGACAGCGAATGATGAGTGGGACTTATTACCTCCTCATGTTCAAGAGAGGACGACCTTTGATCATTTTGTCAAGCTGAGGAGAGAGCACTACAGATCACTTAGACGAGAGAGCAGCATGTTGCATAATTATTATGATTATGAGATAGGATATAGTGAAGATGAGGATGAGTTAGATGCTTACACTCAGAGTGTACAGGTGTGCTCAGATGTTACTGCACTGAGGGTTGAGGATCTCTCAACTATGGCAGAGATTGTAGCAGAGACCTAGGATCTGATTATTGCAGATGATACTCAAGAGAATGCAGTGGACAGTTTTGAGGACTTAGTTTCACCGGTTGTTTCTTTCCATATGGAAGAGTTAGACAGTGATGCTACAGTTGTTGATACTTTGTCTGTTGATATGAGCTTTGGCATTGATTTACAGAGTATGGATGATCATTTGTATATTGAGGTGGTTGGTGGTGAGTACATACCTACAGTTGTTGCTGAGGAGCATATTATTGATGCTGATACACACGTTCAGGATTTGGGAGTACCTGATTCTAATGAGCTTGAGATACCAGTGGAGTCGAGTCTCCAGATTGATTATTCTCACACGGATGACAGTGTGGTACAGTTGGTTGTGCCACCTTTACAGAGAGATCAGTTGGGGTGTGTGGGGGAGTATGTTGATGCTACCACATATAATTTTTACTGCACTGAACCATTCATGGAGTACTTGCTGGATAGTACAGGTGTTCATCTGGATTCACATAAGATGACAGAAGGTGTTCTTGTCTGAGGTTCTAGTGCTATTAACAGATTGGGTGAGGAGATTTTATGAACCCTTTCTACTATATTACCTTACAGGGATGTTGAGGTGATGTTTGTTGAGCCGAGATTGGAGCCATCCATTGAGTCCCAGTTTGGCAATAGTGTGCCAGTAGCAGAGTTTGGGGGTTCTTACCAGCATCATACGGTGAGGTATGCTCCTTATTTTTCTTTGCATCTAGAGATTAGTTTTGGTGTCAGTGACTCAGGTACCAATGATTGTCATATCCATGGTCCAGTTGGGTGTGAGTATCAGTTAGATAGGGACTTGAATTTTGATAGGCTTGATATTTTAGTTGGCTTGAGTCCCTCAGATTGGTTTCTTCTACCGACATCTACAGTTGGTCTTCAGATAGTTGTTTGGGTGTCGAGTGCAGTTTTTCAATTGCTGATTTTGATACTGTTGATGCTGTTGATGTTGATGATTTATTCACATGGGTTGATTAGTGACATGATGGATGTTACACAACTTTTTCCTTGGGATCCAGGTGGATCGAGTAGTTCATTGTTCTGAGATTGCTTGGGGACAAGCAATTTTTGGAGGGGCGGATTGTCATGTCCCCTTTTTCATGGACATTGACAGTCTTGATGATTAGCCTATTATACGACCTTCGTAGGCTAATAGGATGGATAGAGGGTCATAATGGAGCTTGGATTGACTTTGATTCATAGAATTTCTACATTTGGTTTTCATTCAAGTTATTTCAGATGCATTGGGCCTGAGCTCCTACTTTTTAGGGATATTTGATATGCAGTGGAACACCTTTATTTTGGTATGGTCATGTGCGGAATCACTCCCTGATTCACCTGCTTCGATCGGTTTGAGGATCCGACATATATTGAGGGAGATATTAATATTTGATTGATTTAATCAAATATTAATTATTTGGTCTCATTAATAATTAATTAATTAATTATTAATTATTTGGTCTAATTTTAAATTAGAAAACCCTAATGCTAATTTAAGAAACCCTAATTAGGGCAAGCATATCTTTTGAGGGTATAAGGGTTTCACATGGAGGCCATTATTGATTATGCATAGATTATTGATATTGATTTTGAAGAATTTCTTCTGTGAAGACTGAGCCAAGGGTTCCAGGATTCTATTGCAGTGGAGAACATTCCCTCTTCATTGTGTGTGATTTAGAGGCTGTGAGATATCAGCTGATTTATTGCCAAATTGAGAGATAGCTTCATCTAGAAGTTATCACAGAGATACAGATCTGAGAGATAGCTTCATCTAGAAGTTATCATAGAATTCCAGGGTTGAGAGATAACTTCACACAGAAGTTTATCACAGAGCTTTCCAGGTATTTTCTTTATTTAGTTTTGATCCAATAAGTTATATAGAAATAGATCTTGTGTTAGAATCTATATTCGTGAGATCAGGTTATTCAGCAATCAGGGGTTAAGAAGAGACAGGTTGGCGGCCGTACCACGTCCGTACAGGTCCGTTCAGAGCTGTTCAGGCACCGACATCGTCCGAGAAAGGGCTTCCAGTGACCGACATCGGTCGAATGAAGACCGACGTCGGCAGAAAGCCGACCGACAGAGACCGACGTCGACGAGATATCGACCGACGACGGTGCCTGTGTGTCAACACAGAAAGGCCGAGACACTTCCAGATCTAGTTTTCATTGCCAGATTAGCAAAAGCCAGGGTTTTAAGACCAGGAATTTTAATATTCTTTATTTTGTATAACAGAGACTCAATTGTGTAATCATCCAGAAGAACAAGTAATGAGATCTTTATTTGCTATTGAGAGATTATACTGTGATTTGTGTATGCTTATTTTGAATCTATTCTGCAAGTTTGTATCTGTGATCAGAGCTTTATGAGTTTATATATTCCCTGTTTGAAGGGGATATTACAGTTGTTTAGAGCTTTTGTAGAAACAAAAAGAGGCCCTAAGTAAGGGACATCACAATGGTATCAGAGCTTTTGTGCAGATAAGAGAGCCCCTAAGTAAGGGAAATCACAGTGGTATCAGAGCTTTTGTGCAGATAAGAGAGCCCCTAAGTAAGGGACATCACAAAGGAACACCTATACCTTCACTTACTAAGGAGGAGGATGAGAGGGATGGAATGTGGAAGATGTTATTTTATGGTTCAATGATCAATATTGGTGAAGGAGTTGGTGTTATGTTATTTTATCCATATAAAAATCATTATTACTCCTCTTATATATTTCATTTAAGTTTTACCTATAATGTGGCTGAGTATGAAGGCCTTGTTCATGGTTTTCAATGGACAAAGAGGAAGGGAATCAAGAATTTACATGTATATGGACATAGTGAACTGATTGTATATCAAATAAGGAATATGAGTGAAAATAAGAACCATTTTATTAATTCTTATAATAATAGGGTATGGGATTTACTTTAAGACTTTAGTGCATTCAATATACAACCAATCCCAAGAGAATAAAATAAGCATGCTGATAGGTTAGCTACTATAGGGTCACAATTTGACAAACCTACTACCATAAAGAAGGAAATAAAATAGTCACATATTAAGGTCATTGGGAGAGATTATAATCCTCTTTTTTATGTGTTTGATAGTGATAAGAATATTTTATAATTATTTTAAGGGGAAGCTGAGTTCTCTTCAACAAATCAAAAGAAACTCCATGATTAGTATGAGAATTAGACTGTACAACTAAGAACAAACAAAATACATAAGGGATAGGTCAATCTAGAGATAATATTAAATGAGGATGAACAAAAGAATAAAGATAAGGTGGGCATGTAAATAAAGGAATAAAACTATGAAAGAGTCTTAATATTCAAAGACAAGCTCCTCAAACTAGGAAAGGTATGCTCTCCATATGAAAAATAAGCATTCATTGAGTTGTGTAGATAATTCCATGATATATTTGATTGGGAATATAAAGATATAAATGGGTTTGACCATATATTATCCCACCATACTATTGAACTAGATCCTAGATTACAACCAATTATATAAAAATAAAGGCCTATTTTCTCACGAAGTTGAGCAACTCATGAGAATGGAACTCGCTAAACTTATTAAGTCTAAGATAAGTTTACCTATCAAGAACCCAATTTGGGTATATAATATTGTTATTTTTATAAATAAGAGTGGGTAAATAAGACTTTGTGTGGACTTTAGGGACCTAAATAGGGTGTCACTCAAAGATCAATACCCCTTACCCCGTATGGAGTAGATTTTGTAAGTTGTTTTAGAGTCCCAATGCTTCTCAGTCCCAGATGGATATTTTGGTTACAATAAAATCTTGGTAAATGAAGATGATCATTTAAAGATATAATTTAATAAAAAATGGGGGACCTTTTATTATAGGAAAATGCCTTTTGTTTTATCAAATGCTGGTGCCACTTTTCAGATAAAAATGGACATGGATTTCAAAGGCCTAATCAATGAGATGTTACTAGTGTATCTTGATGATATAACCATGTTCTCAAAAGATGCAAATGACCACATGAAACATCTAAGGAAAGTGTTTTATAGGTGTATAAAATATGTGGTGTCTCTTAACCTTAAAAATTACTCTTTGTTATCCATGAAGGCAATCTTCTAGGACACATTATTTTAAAGTATGGCCTAGCCATTAACCCTGAAAGGATAGAGGTTATTATAGCCTATCATTTCCCTTACACAAGAAAAGACTCCAAAATTTTATTAAGAAAGATAAAATTTGTGAGAAGATTCATACCTATTTTTTCATATCTGGTGAATCCTATCACAACCATGCTTCAAAAGAATCCTATTTTCACTTGGAACAAAGAAGGTAAAAATAGTTTTAAAGCCATAAAGCAAGTAATTGCACAATCTCTTGTTGACCATTTTTACCTATAAGCCAAAATGGGTCAACCCCCTATAGTCAAAATCCTGTATAGGGGCTTTGTATAATGTCATAGCATATGTTGTATCTAAACTGATGTTGTTTCATATGACATTCTATTTTAGTCATAGTCTAGCTTGGCCTTGTGTCATTTGGTGTCTAAAGAACCATTTTAGAGTCATATATGCAAGTGGCAAGTCCTCATGGTGATCAATGCAGTTAAATCATATATTAGGTTACTAATGGATGAGTAGATGGATAGTGTTATAGAGACCATATGGGATGTTATAATGATTATAATTAGTATGGAAGTGTATAACATTTATCTAATGCTTTGTTGTATTAATCTACACATTTTGGTCAAGTGGAAATTTTTTTGAGTAGGTAGTTTGACAACATCATAATTTCCACATGTGGATGAGTTAGGGAGAAACAATCATATGGGTCTATTCACATTATTCCCAAGAACATATGTGCCAATTTTAGGTCATCTACCAAAGTACATCAAAATATATGAGGGTTCAAAGTGGACCTATTAAGCATAATTTTCTATGTTTCAATACTTAGCCAATTTGAAAAGAAGTTCGAATAAAACTAAGTGAGCATATTGATGAGGCCATATCTCACATGTATGGAAGTTGTAAGAGTAAATGGTCACATGGTTTTTTAAGCTTATTTCTTATTTTTAATGTACCAAGTTTTAGGTCATCTACCAAAGTGCATCAAAATTTATACAAGTTCAAAGTTGGATCCCCAAACAAAATTTTCTAAGTTTCCATACTTAGCCATTTTTTACCATGACAAGCATGTAGATGCCATATAAAATTGCACAAGTGAGATCACTTTAAAATATTATAAGTACAATTAGAAATCCCCCAAGACTAAAAGATCAAGTGGGTTTGTCCCTTTTATCATCAAGAACATCTCTTGAAAAATTGGTGCCTCCATGATTCTTTCACTTGAAGATCCAAACCTTCAAAATTGGTCAAGAAACATAAGATGTTCATGCTAACATCAAATTAAAGCCACTATATAAATCCATATGATCCTAAATTTTATGGTTTGTGGGACGTCAAATACATCCATAAGGATGTCAAATGACAGTCATATAGATGCCAAGTTTTAGATAGAGAAAGGGAAATCCATTTTAGTTTAAATGTGATGGTTTATGGGACATCAATGATGGTCACATAAACATCAAATGGTAGGAACAAGGATGTCAATTTTAAGATCATGAGGTAGCCATTATGTTTTAAATAGTGGGTTCTAATTGATCTAATGGTATACATTACATCATACATATTGATATAATGATGAGCAAAGGTCAAAAGGGTCAACAAATATCAAGAGTAAATGCATGTATGACAAGTGTCAACAACATGTTCAATTGGCATAGGATTGATGGATAGCACTTGATCATGCATATAGAAATCAATGAAGTGAGATGAGTCAATATGTTAATGAGTTGAGTCATATTTTAATGACTAATAAGAATAAAGGTAAGCCTAAGATCTTCAATAGAGGTTGAGAAGCCATTTTCAATCAAGGGCAATAAGGTTTTGTAGGGTCATCCTAATGCTATTGAAGCTAGTTCGAATGCCATAGAGTGGTCAAAATGATGCAGATAGGTATAAATAATATAAATACCACCATTATAGCTTAGTCTAAACCTATGGTTTGATATTTTTATGACTTGTAGGGTCATTTATACAACTATGTTCACCATTATTAGAAGGACCTATGCACAATCTATTTGGACCTAATAGAAAAATTGATAGTCTAAGATTAGTTTTCTTTATATAGTCAACACATGAACATGGGGATAAGTTTGAGCATGATCTAGTTGGACAAGAACTATCATTTCAAAGAATGTCATGAGGGCATACATGTGGACCCCAACGGTCTCATCTCCAAGACCAACTACATGAAAATAACCCTTCTCTCCACTTTGGCATGCATTAATAAACCAATCATGAGTGGTTTAGCATCGAGATAAAGCTTGAAATAACTTGATACCAATATTATAACCATAAATGAGCATCAATGAGGGAATATGTAACTGTGCAACCACTCTGGGTTACCTAGATCAATCAAATGGTTTGAATGAGCATATTTTATAGAGGTAGTTGTAATAGTGGTTCAAATGGAGTTGCTCATTTGATTCCTTTTCTCAATGACAAAATACCTCTCTCTTGCTCTCCTTTTATATAATTATATATCTTGAGCTATTGTAAAGTAGTTCCACTCCATGTATGACAAAGCCCTGCTAGAATGATTTCATATTTTGCCTTTGAACATTAATGAAATTGTGATTTTTATTTCTTGAACAATTGTTTAAGTGTGCAAGTCATGTATGGTGATGGTAAATGATAATTTTTTAATCCTTTATTCCCTTATCCTTTCATGTTTGTACAAGAGTTCTTGTTATAATAGGTCATATGGAGTGTTTTCAAGTGTATGAGCATGTCTTTTAAGTGTACAATGAGCCTTAGTGTTTGTAACTAGCCTCTAGTTCACTTACCTTGGATAGCTCTCATGCATATCACCTCCATATTGAAATATTCATGTTAGAATCCATAAGGCTTAGAAGTTAATTTATGTGCCTTATTTCTTAGTGAAATAAAGTATGATGTTCATATGGAAAACATCTTGGTGTATCACCCCCTAGAATAGGTTCATTTCATTCAACTTCTAACTCTTTCCCCCCTAAGAAAATAGTTAGCATATGTGTGAGTATTTCAAGGCACATTTAGGGAGTTAGCCCTTAAATATAGAGGCTCACTTCCACCATAGGTACACCCACATACCTGAAAGTGTTCCCATGTTGCCCAAATTTGGAAGAGGCTTGAACACCATCTTCTAGGGTACAAGATTTGGTGAAAATAATTTTGTCATGCTTGGTGGGATCAAGGTCCAAGAGAGTGGGAAGATTGTTGGTGTGTCTTTATTTTATTAGCTTTTATAAGCAAGTAACCTAGAACCAATGGTGACTTTGAATGATAACTTTTGGTTGTAAGTAATCTAGGTATATTTGATTGAATTTTTTACCAATTTTTATATTTTCTTTGATACATGAGGTTGACATGAATAACTATGGTGAATATCCCTACCATGGACCTCCTTATTAACCTTGCTATGAACCATAATACACTCCCCAATAGTCCTATCAAAATGGATATCAGTCCCATGAGCCATGGTAGCCTTATGATTCTCCATTTTCCCTCCATACATACACTAGGTTATTAGATAACCCTATGAGGAAGGATGCCAAGATACCTATCAAGAAATGCCTCCCTATCAGTCCCAATGTGAGCCCTATCAACCATATCATGATGCTTATGAACCTCAATATTAATCCTATGAGGCTTATCATGAGGAGTAATATGTTTCTATGAAATCTATATCAAATTATTACAAAGTGAGATATAGATTCTTGCACATTAAAGTGCAAAAAAATGAAGCTGGTCTTGATCCCCATCATTACCCTCATCCTCCTTCACTTTTCCCATCCTATATTAAGTATTTATTGGAATCCATACCACAGTTACTAGATCTTGAAGACATAATGAGTACATGGGATGCCGAGTATGATGTGATCCCTAATATTCTCATGGAATGGTTGAGAAATACTACTCAAGGTTACATGGAAAATTTATGGACATTTGAAGAGCTAAAAGTAACTCAATGTGAAATCAAAGAACAAATGGACTTGGTAAAGAAGTACCTTCAATGCTCAATAGATATACTATGTATGTGGGAAGGTAAAGAGATAAAAAATTAACATGTTGCTATTGAATAATTTCAAGAAAGCTTTTGGCAAGATACAACTCTTGCTTATGTAAATGTTTGTTCTTATAACCAACCCAAGATGTTAATTCCTTATGAGATTACTAGTGATTTTATCTTTCTTGAATCTAATGATAAGCCCTATCCTACCCCTCACACTCCATCCCCAATTCATTATCCCCCCATCACATCTCATCTTTATGATACATCTCATATTCTAGTTCCTTCACATGAGCCCATCTTGAGAGAAGCATGTAAAGAGGAGAAAATCCAAATTGAGGCTGACCAAGAGGATTTCATGAGTGACTATGAAGATGAAATCACTATAGGGACTTCCCTTGGTGACCACAAGTGAAAATCTACCTTATTAAATGAAGAAAAGCACATTGAAGATCCTACCACATCTAATGGTGTAGGTTTTGATATGGAAGAGGAACATATTAAAGGCTCTTTTACAACTATCCATGAAGAAAGTGGTTGAGACTTGAAGAGGGAGGCATTTGAAGAAAACTCCATGTCTAATCATGAAGTTTTGGATGACCATATCAACTATGGAGTGGAGTGTACTATCAAGGAACAAGATCAAGTCACTCCTTAAGAAGTTACAGTCCTAAGAGAGTCTCATGACACCAAGATAGATGAAAACTCTCTTGAAGAAGACACTCATGAGGTGGGTGAAAATTACTTGTGGTAAAATTTTGATTTCATATGTCATGAGGTTGATCGACTCAGTAGGGTTACTCCTCCCAAAAATCTACATCTGATTTAGATAATCCCTTTAACAAACATGTTGATGTTTATCTCAATAAGCATGGAAAAAGGTCTCATGTTGTAAATGGAGAGGAACTATGGCATCAACCCAATGTTAGATGCAAAGAGTTTGATGAGTTGGGTAAGTGTCCCTTTTCTCCAAGAGATTTTATGTTTAATGATAAGGTTTTTGATGATACTAATGATAATGTTGACAAGTATTCCAAGCATAAAGATGAAGGCCATTATGTTGATCAAGAATCTACTATCATAGAGAAATCTAATGATTTTAGTGTCTAAGATATTATAGACATGGAAAGTGAGGGCAAGGTAGGGGTTGAGGTTCCTCAAGAATAGTTAAGATAAATACGTAACATTGAGCCATATTTAGAGATATGAGAACATGAAGAAGAGAATCTTGATGCTCCCAAACATCAAGTACAATCTATCATGGAGGAAAATTTTTTCATGGAGGAAAAAGATGATTGGCAGGTAAAAATTATGCTCTTTAAAGATCTTAAAGATTTTTTCCAAGTTGAGGGTCAGGTACATGAGAAGGCGGAGGAAAAATTTTCCATGGAAAATAATGAAAAATATTGGGTGGACTCTTCAAAGATCTTTGATGAGCTTGAAGATCTTATAGATAAAGAGAAGCCCAATATTATTAAGGATACTATGGAAACTAAAAATTAAATCCTTGTTTAACCACTATTAGAGATCATAGATAAGGAACTTTATGAGAAAATTGAGGCTATTTTGATGTAGGAAGAATTCATTCCCATAGCTAGCCTATTTGGAGATTCTTGATTCTCATTAAACATCATGATAATGAAGTTGGAAAACACCATAAAGAAGATGGTGGAATCAATGTCAAGGCTCAAAAGGCTACATGTCTCATTCAACCCTTCATGTCATAAAGTAATATAAGTATCAACTTTTTCCTTTTATCCTGGAAGAATTTTTCATCTCGAGTTAGTTAGTGCTTAGGTCAGTTTTTTTAGGTGTGTGTTTCCCTTCTTGTTGTGTTGTGCTCCAATAAGTTCTCTTAAGCACATGTGTGTTTTGTTTAGTTCCTTGCTTTATGTTTAGTTCCTATTATTTTTTGTTGTTTGGTATGTTTTTCAAGGTAGTTTATCTATCAAAACTACTTTATATGTAAGTCCATATCCTAATGGATAGGATTAGGTAATTGGTCATGGCATAACAAGCATGCCACCCCTAGGAAATTGCCAAGAATGTTGACCATTTTCCCCACAAGCCAAAATGGGTCAACCCCTTTAGTCAAAATTTTATATAGGGGATTTTTATAATTTCATAGAGTATCTTATAGATCAAATAATGTAATTTACTATGCCATTCTAGTTTAGTCATAGTTTAGCTTGGTATTTGTGTCATTTAGTGCCTAAGGGACCTTTTTAGAGTCATATATGCAAGTGGTAGGTATTCATGGTGATCAATGCAGTTAAAACATAGATCAGGTTGATAATGGATGAGTAGATGAAAAGTGTTGTAGAGAACCTATGGTATATCAAGAATGCTTGGAATGAGTATGGAATTTTATAGCATTCATTCGGTTCTTCATTGTATTAATCTAGACATTTTGGGTCAAGTGGAATTTTTTTTGAGTAGGTAGTTTTCTAACATCATAATTACCATGTGTGGATGAGTTAGGGATAAATGGTCATATGGGTCTACTCACATTACTCCTAATAACTTATGGACCAAGTTATATGTCATCCACCAAAGTTTAGCAAAATATATGAGGGTTCAAAGTGGGCCTTTCAAGCATAATTTGCTAAGTTTCCATAGCCAATTTGCAAAGAAGCTCAAATAGAATTGAGTGAGCATATTGATGAGACCATATATCACACATGTGGAAGCTACAATATAAAATGGTCACATGGGTTTGTTCATATTAGTCCCTAGTTATAATGCACCAAGTTTTAGGTCATTAGCCAAAGCACATCAAAAATTGTATAGGTTCAAAGTTGGCTCCCCAAATATAATTTGTTAAGCTTCCATTCTTAGCCATTTTCAACCATGATAGGCATGAAAACATCATGAAAAATTACATAGGTGAGCTCACTTTTACATCTTATAATTACACTTAAAAATCCCCTAAGACTAGTAGATCAAGTGGGTTCATCCCTTTTAGCATCAAGAACATCTCCTTAAAATTTGGTGCCTCCATGATTCTTTTTCTTCAAGATCCAAACCTTAAAATTTGGTAAAAAAGCATAAGATGTTCATGCTAACATCAAATTAAAGACACTTAAAAAATCCATATGAGCCTAAATTTAATGGTTTATGTGACATCAAATACGTCCATAAGGATGTCAAATGACAGTCACACAGACATTATGTTTTAGATAGAGTAAGAGAAATCCATTTTAGCTTAAATTTGATGTTATGTGGGATGTCAATGATGGTTGCATGAATGTTAAATCATGGGAGCAAGGACATGAATTTTAAGATCATGAGGTATCCATTGGGTTTCAAATAATGGGTCCTAGTTGATCTAATGGTTTGCATTGTATCATACATCTTAATTTAATGATGAGCAGAGGTCAAAGGTGTCAATAAATCTTAAGATCAAATACATGAATGAAAAGTGTCAATAGTGCATTCAACTAGTAGAGGATCGATGGCTAGCACTTAATCATGTAGATTGAAATTGAGGGAGAGAGATGAGTCAATATGTCAACAAGTTGAGTTATATTTTGATGGCCAATCAAAACAAAGGTGAGCCTAGGATCTTCAACAAAGGTTGATAAATCATTTTTGACCAAGGGAAATAAGGTTTTATAGGGTCATCCCAAATCCATTGAAGTTGGTTCAAATTCCATGGAGTTTTTAAATTGATGCAATCAGGTATAAGGAATATAAAGGAATACCATTAGATCTTAGTGTATACCTCTGGTTTGATATTTTTATGGCTTTCAAGGTCATTTTTTCAATTGTGTTTGTCATTATTAGAATAAGGACCTATGCACGGTCTATTTGGACCTAATAATAAAACCAATAGTCTAAGATTGGTTTTCCTTTTGTAGTTGACCTATGAACATGGGGATGATTTTGAGCATGATCTATTTGGACAAGAGTTGTCATTTTAAATAATGATATGAGGGCATACATGTGGACCCCAATAGTCTTATCTCTAGAGCCAACTACATGAAAATGACCCTTCTCTCTACTTTGGCATGCATCAACAAACTAGTTATGAGTATTTTAGAATCATGATAAATCTTGAAACAACCTAATACTACCACTTTAACCATTAGGGAGAATCAATGAGGGAATATGTAATTGTGAAACCACTCTGGGTGACCTAGATCAATCAAATGGTTTGAAGGATCATATTTTGTAAAGGTAGTTGTAATGATAGTTTAAATAGAGTTGTGCTCATTTGATTCCTTTTATTAGCACCAAAATCCCTCTCTCCTAATCCCATTTTCTATAATTATAGATCTTGAGCGATTATAAAGTAGTTCCACTCCATGTATGGTGAAGCCCTGCTAGAATGATGTCATACTTTGCCTTTGAACATTAATAAAAATTGTGTTTTTTAGTTCTTAAATAATTGTCTAAGTGTGCAAGTGATGTATAATGATGATAAGTGATAATTCTCTATCCTTTATTCCCTTATCCTTTCATGTTTATGCAAGATTTATTATTCTAACAAGTCATATGGAGTGTTTTCAAGTGTATGAGAATATATTTTAAGTGTACAATGAGACTTAGTGTTTGCAACTAGCCTATGGTTCACTTACCTTGGATAGATCTTGTTCATCTCACCTCCATATTGAAATACTCATGTTATAATCCATAAGAATTGGAAGTTAGTTTGTGTCCCTTATTTCTTAGTGCAAGAAAGTATGATGGTCATATGGAAAACATCTAGGTGTATCACCCCTAGAATAGGTTCATTTCATGAAACTTATAACTCTTTCCCCCATAAGCAACTAGTTAGCATAAGCATGAGAATTTCAAGACACATCCAAGGAGCTAGCCCTTAAATCTAGAGGCTCACTTCCACCATAGATATGCCCACATACCTGGAAGTGTTTGCATGTTGTCCAAATCTAGAAGAAGATTGAACACCCTCTTTTACGTTATAAGATTTGGTGACAATAAATCTAACTCTTGTAAATCCTGATTTTGCTAAGGAATTCATGTTATAACATTTGATAACCTTGATACTATCTCAACTATCTTATGCAAAATAATGATGAGGGTGTTGAACAACCTATTGCATTATTTAGTTAAGGTTTAGAGGATTAGGAATCCAAATATACATTTTTGAAAAACTAGGTCCTTGTTATTGTAAGAAGACTAAATAAGTTTAGACACATGGTTTCAAATAACATAATTCACCTCATGGTCACTAATCCTAGAACTAAGGAGTTCCTCTTGAGTAAAGACCTCAATGGAAAGAGGGTAGGATGGATTAAAAAGATCATAGAGTATGATGTTTACATCAAGGTAACCAAGTTGGTAAGAGATAAGGGTCTTTGTGAGCATATGGATTTAAATCTCCATGAACCAAAATATGAAGTATTAGTTAATCAAGACTACCCTCACCTAAATTATCTCACACCTGTACAAAGTTGGACACAAGACATCATCATATTCTTATAAAATTATGAGTGTCCTAATGGATTGAGTAGGTCTAAGAGAAGGTATTTTAGATTTCAAATTATGCCTTATTGTTATATAAGGTGTACTTTTTATAAGAGCTACAAATGGTGTATTGTTGAGGTGCATTGACAATGATCAGTTTGGTGTATTTCTTGAAAAGATTCATAATAGAGAAGCAGGGGGTCATTTATCTCCAAGGAACATAGCTATCAAGATCATGAGGGAAAGATCCTATTGGCCTAGCCTCTTAAAAGACTTATATTCTTGGATAATAAGATGTGCTCAATGTTCTTTCTTTATGGGCAAACAAAGACTTGCAACTCTCCCATTAAGACCCATTCAAGTAGATCAACCCTTCATACAATGGGGTCTTGAATTAATTAGAATGATTAATCACCCATTAAATATTTGCCACAAGTGTATCCTTATAGAAATTAACTACTTTACAAGATGGGTTGAGGTATTTGCATTGAAGAAGGCCAATGAGAGTTCTATTTTGGAGTTCTATGAAGGCATTATTATAAGGTTTAGAAATACCTCTACCATTATTTCAAATAATGCACTTGATTTCATGGGTGCTAAGATAATTGATTGGGTATGTAGTAATGGTATATATTTGATTGCTTCATCCATATATTAACCTCAAGGTTATGGGTTGGTTAGTTCTACTGATAAGAACCTAATCAAGATCATCAAGAGGACTTTGGAGAACAACCAAAGAGCTTGGCACACTAAGTTGAAGATAGACCTATGGGATGATAATATCACACCTAAAATGTTAATAGGTAATTCTCCTTTTGTTATTGTTTATGGGAGGGAGGATAGGATATCTATATCCTAAGACCTACCTACCTTAGAGATATTACATCAGTTATAATTGCTTGAAAACACTCCAATGGGGGTGAGGTTGAAAAAATTGATAGAGCTACAAGATACTAGAGACAATTCTCATAAATCCATAGAGCATCATCAGTTACTAATGAAGAGGTCCTTTGATAATAAATAAACTCCAAGAGTCTTCCAAGAGGGTTATATAGTACTGAAGTGGGATGAATACAAAGCAAAGCTTAGGAGACATACCAAGTGAGATACCTTATAGAGTGGGCCATACATCATCATCAAGTGAAAGTAAAATAATTCCTTCCAATTGGAAAGAATGGATGGGGATGAGTTAGTTATCCCTATAAATGGGATCCACTTGAATCCTTACTATATATGATATGAAAGTCATATACATAAGTAAGTGTGTGGTGTGTAATGAATAAGTGTTTATGCACATTTTCTTATTTATTTCTTATTTGGTTTGTTTTTTTGAGTCTTTTTTGTGTGGTGTTCCATAATTATTTGAGCGTGGTGTGATGTGTTTAGGTTTTCTTTATCTTATTTTATTTTGTTTCAAAGATTCTCTTCTAGGGACTCCATTTCCCAATGATTGAGAAAAGGCTACTGGTCTCCTAGCCTGGTAGGTTTCTACCCCAAAGAGTCACCAAGAATGTTATCAAAATGTGACAACATTTTGACCTCTATGATTCTAAGTTTGTTTCATGTTCTCCTTCTCCTATAAGTGTATATAGGTTTCCATATCTCAGCTATGCCTCTAAATTTATAAATCATGAGTTTAAACCCATTTTTAGTCACCTCAGAGATAGTAAGATATTTTAGGATATATTAAGGTTTTTGGATATGTTAAGGTTTCTATTTGGGCCAATGGGGGTATTTTAAAGGTTTATTTCTTGCACAAGCTATTAGAGGGAGTGAACTAAATTCCATATAAGTCTTTTAGGGGGGGGGGGGGGGGGGTCTTGGTCAAATGAAAGGTGAACTCCATGAGGTCAATCTAGTTTAAGTAGCTTTCTCTACACTTGAAACTACTTATTAAGGTTTCTAAAGTCATTTTCAAGATATAAATAAAGTATATTATGTACAAGTGGTATTTATAAAGTATAAAAAGAGGTTTGATAACATTCTTAATGTTGGAACAAGTTAGGAGATAGTTAGACCTTGTAGGTTCAATTCTCAAAGAAGGAGAAACTGAGATTAAAAAGGGTATTTATAATAATTTATATGGTCATATTCAATGGTAAACATATTAAAAGTGACTCTCCACCTCCCTCAAGCCTTTTTAACATTAATATAAGTTTCATAGGTTTAAAACTAGCAAAATACTTA
>JARHVA010006318.1:10000-20000 GCA_037957365.1 Torreya grandis
ATATTATAATGTGTGATACATTATTAAAACTATATAAAACAAACTCATTCACACCTCTTGACTGATGTGAACTATGACTCCTTCCCTAGTCACATAAGTACTCATTTTTGGAGGGTCTTCTACACTCTCTTGCTCTATGAGCAAACTAACTATATATAAAATAGTAACCATTGAATGAATTAACATACCTCATATAATTATGTTCTATAATTAATATATTCATGTTGACTTTCTTATATTCCTTAGCCTTCTCCTTAACTTGAGCTAACTCCCTTTGGTATTTTTTGAAATCACAACCTATTCGATCACTTGCAGACCTATAACTACTCAAGATGTTATCTAGAAAATCAATACTTTTATCAAATTTCATAAAGATATTTAACTTGATAATTTCTTGATCTAAATTAACTTTAAAGGATTCCATTTTAGTTCCATACCTGGTGCATTCTTCTTATTTAGCCTTTAGGCTTGTAATGACTATCTCCATTTGTGTTTCAATCTGATTGATAATCTCATCATACTCATTGGATGTATTACTCAATATCTCCTCAAATAAACCAATATGCTCTTTGTAGTTATTAATTAATGATCTTAGTTTGTGATTTTTCTTTGTTTGGAACTTCAACTCCTCTATATCACTCACCAATTCTACCTCAAGGTTCACTTTAGATTATTATTCATTTTATTCTAAATCAATCATAAGGCATTTCCCATTTGAATAACCCTCATTATATATTTATATGGAAATGAATAAGGTTTAATTATTTTTATGTTTAGGTTCGTTATTTCCATCATCACTATTAGATCTAATTTAATCACTTACATTAGATGAGTTATTATTTTCTTTGGTGTGGAACTTCTATTATTCTTGAATGACCCTTTCCTACCTTCATACTTCCTAAAATATTTCCTATTCTTATCAAGCTTATAGTCATTCCTATCATCTCCATAATGTTCATCATGTTCTTGATCATGCTTAGTTTTATCCTTATTAGGAGACTTGGATGCAAAGTGACTAATATTACCATATTATAAACATTTTAAAGTTAACTTACCCTTGTACTTACCAGATCCAAACCTCAACTTATTAGAAAACATGTCTATTGGTTCATCATCATTAACATCTAAAAATACCTCATCCTTGACCTTCTTGACTTTTGAATTCTTCTCATATTAGAATGTTTCTTCCTTTTTGTGGTTTTTCCCTTCATTTTTTCTCATCTCATAGTCAATCAAGATTTCATGAATCCCATCCACTTCAAGATTTTCCAAATCTTGCATATCTTCTGCTACAAACACCTTAGAATCAAACTTAGGAGTTTATGATCTCAATAACTTTTATATAAATTTTGACTCTTTCACTTATTCTCCTAGTACTCCAATGAAATTATCAACTTCATCAACCTTCAATAGGTAATATTCAATGGTTTCACCTCCATTCATATTTAAGCATTCAAACTATCTCCAATGTGTCTAAAACTTGGCAATCTTCACTTTGATATATCCTTCATAGATAGTTTTCAATTTGTCCCATATCACCTTGGTTGATTCACAATGAATCACATTAATAAATTTTGCCTCTAATAGACCACATAGAATGGCACTAATTTCTATGGAATTGATCTCACTTAACTTCTTTCCTATTGTATCAGTTGGTGGTGTAGGATGTGGAGTGTATCAATCCATAACTAAATGCCATATATCATATCCCATTTAAATAAGATGTATCCTCATTCTGATGCTCTAAAAATAATAATTAGTTATATTGAAAAATTAAGCCTTTCTAATAGAAAAACCACCTTGAGATTACTCACTAACCATCCTCACTTCTAGGATGTCCTTTAGGCTCTTAGTCCTAATTCAAAGTACCAACTCTAATACCAATTACTAGAAGAGAAACGATAAAGAGGGGGTGAATAATTCTTCAAAAATTTCAATATCAATTATACTTTGGTGTAAGAGGTGGAGTTTATCAATCCACAACAAAATTTAATATGTCATGTCCCATTTAAATAAGATATGTCCTCATTATGATTCTCTAAAAATCATAATTAGTTCAATTTAAAAATGGATCCTTAATAATAGAGAAACCACCTTGAGCTAACTGACTAGCCATCCTCACTTCTAGGATATTATTTAGGTTATTAGTCTTGAATCAAAATACCATCTCTAATACCAATTATTTGAATAAAAATGACTGAGATGGGGGTGAATCATTCTTTAAAAGTTTCCTTATCAATTTTATTTAATCAATCGTGAGTCATTCAAACAAGCACATAGATCTAGCATGCATAAACACCTATCCATATATTGAAAACCCTCAAGGGGAAGAAAAACCAATAATATATTAAAATGGAAAATAGTCTTATAATAAAAATACCAAATTTATTAAAGTACCAACTTTTCATGGAGCACCAACCCTAACTAAGTACCAACAAGTGCCAATTTACAAGGAGGCACCAACCCATAGATGACTCAGCACTAACTCAACCACCTAATTTTTTTTATCACCATTAGGACACCTTATTTCTCAAAAAATTGATGATGACCATCTCCTCATCTCGTCACACTCTTAGCCCTCTCAAGCTACCTTTTAGGTGTCTTTTTTCAATCAGGTGTCTTCAAGACTGATTAGGTCATATGACCTTGATCTTCATATGAATAAAATATATATAATCTTCATCACTAATCCTATACACACCTATTATGGCATACACGTCCTCATTATTCTCACCAATATATTAGTTTATTTTCTTACCCACTACACACACATAGGCTTAAAACTATCTTGTATAAATAAGACTCTTGCTCATACACCTCTTATTATGTCACAAGCACTTTATTTACATACAATAATACTAAGTACATACCATGAAAATTAATCAAACATTAAATTAGGTTGGTCATATCAGATTGGACTAAAATATATTTTAGGTCTTAAGGAGACCTAATTCAATTAGGCCTTCATTAGCACACATTACCCTTTGATCTTCTTGAAACACTTTTAAACTACACACATGGAAGGAAAACTTCATATCCTACTCCAATATACATATAATAATATAATATTAAGTTCATGACACTTTTTAACTCCATGTACTACTTAAAGCATGCCATTAGTAGTGTTTAGAATTAGGCATGTACATACCCATAAAGTCTATCTTGAACTATTAATGATAAAGTATTGATTTAAATTAAACCCATGGAAATAAATAACATATTAATAAACAAAATAAAATAAAAGTAATAATAAACTTTATTAAATACTTTAACTCATGGTATATAGGCTCCAAATCTTCTCTACCAAATGCTCACTCTTAATTGCCAATTAGCCTCAAAACATAGTCATGGAAACATGAAATTATTAAACATGAAAGAACACACTAAGGGAATTCAAATTGATGAAAATTATTTTAAAACATAATAATAAAATCCTAAAATAAAAATATCATAATCTCTATTTGCAATTATGGGTCTTCCAAATAAATTTGTTGACCTTCTTTGTCATAGACCTCACTTAGCCAGTCAGCTCATTTTGGCTTCAACATTATCATTACTTTCACTAACTACCAAACATTATAAAAACTATGGATATTAAATAAAAGTAAAAAATATTAACACAATGTATATTATATGATTCAAATCATGGCATAGAGTCTCAAACTCATCACTACAACTTATTTGCTCAGAACGACTAGTTTACATTAAAACATAGTCATGGTGATAATGACCTTCAATCACATATATGAATATTTAAAAATAATATTAATGAATTTATATGACAATATTATATAATTATACCATTATTAGATAGATACATAATATGTTCAAATGGAAATATTGATCTTGCATACCAATCTCATAACCTTACTATATATAGACTTCAATGAGCTAGACAAATCAGCGTGTGAGCAAATTTTAGACTGAAACCAATGAACTTCAAAACATATAAAAAATATTTTAATTTATTATTATTCCTAAAAAACCACATTCATGAACTTGGTTCCATCACTATTTCATGTTAACAAATCCCTTATCATCTTCTCACTCTTGCCTACGTTTCTCATTATTTAGACCATTAGGTCTGATAGCGGCTATCTAACTTGGATGATTGGTTTAGTAAACCTGAGGACTATAAATTATCCATAATACTTGATTAACATAAAATAAAATTATCAAGCTTCATCCTCTATCATTTTAGTAACTTTGACTTAGTCAACTCTGACTGCTATAACAAATTTTTAAAATGTAAGGCCTCTCTTGTAGGGCCTACTCACTCACCTAAATATTAAATCACTCTTAAATATACCTAATAGGTTTTAATTCAACATAAAATCAATAAAATATTAATGTTAATCCACTATAATCTCTGTAAAATGACTTATTTCATATCAGGTCACTATTAGGGTTCTTTGAGTGTTTAAACCATCTTCTACTATTAGTAATCATTCATAAAGCTTACCCCTCATACCAAAAAATAATTCCTATAAATTTGAGATATGACCCTTCCCCATATACCATGAATATCTTAGGTTTCCAAGCATAGGTTACACATGCTAATGAACACTTGAAAAACCTTCTTAGATAGAGAACTCTTCATCTTGTCCACTTGAGAGACCTTAAAACACTTTTTCAAGCCTAATCCTTAAAATTTGACATCAAAATTAGTCAACAAAACTATATAAATATATCACACCACTAAAAATTCTCACATTCCCATTCTTATTTGAAAATATAAATCTTGTACCTCATTTGGCAACCATATCTCTCTTTTATCTCTAGACCTTGACTTGTAAATCACAATAGGCCTTCAAAATGACCTTCACATCTCTTTTAATGTGATATCCACCTAACTTAAATGATCACACAACATCTCACATACTAATAAAATTTCAAACATCTTTCATATGCTTTGACAATAGATCATGATGCCTTAATTGGTAATGTAGGATATAGAAGTGGTCTAGTTGTATACTTGATTTGTAGGTGCGACCCCTGTAGGTTCCTCTTGAGCCTCTCATGAGTTATATAATGTTTCACATAAAATATAAAGTAACCTCATACAACCATTCATGTTTATGTGCATTCATCTCACTAATCCATCATACTCATACTTTCTCATAATGTCTTTACATTTTATGACTAATACCATGACTAGGCTTCTTAAACACTTGAATCTTGAAAACTAATACTAAAACACTCTTTGATGATTAGTCACCTCAATTAAATTATTTAAATTTTCCCAAACAAATTTCATACCTCTTTACATATGTCTTAATTCTCATCATCCACATGCTCATGACATGACTATGTTTGTTATGACTAGGCTTCTCATGAAACTTTTTTCTCAAGGAAAAGCACTCAAAAATACTTACCTTAATGATTCTATTAAGAAATAACATTGAGAAAAACTAACAAAAAATCATTAGATTCCATTAAAATTATCTCTTGGCACATGGATTCCTTGTCACATCAAGCACACAAGACTATATCTTATTCACCATGCATCTTAACCAGATACAGCTTGAAATCTATGATATCAACCTTGACATCAATGAAAAAAATTCTAAATAATCTACCCATTAATATAATTTAAATCAATCCACATTTATGGATTGATAAATTTACCCACTTGGGGGCATCTCCTAATAGTTTCTATAATCAGGTTTATATTTACATATTATGTATTCTATTTTATGCATTGATTTACCATGATATTGATCAGTGATGCTCATTGCTCAAATTATTTATTGACTATCACTATTTATAATTCACATATATTTACCCTTGAATATACATATATTTTTATTACATAGTTATACATGTTTTTATTTCTACTTCCTAGATTAGACTTGATTGTGTTTCATATGCTTCTTCCTTATTCAAAGGAATTTGAATATTTCATTATTCTTTGGTTTAAATGCCACCTCTGTATTTTTATATCTTGGACATGTGGAAATGTCCCTTATGTGTTCCATTTCATGCTTCTTTATGTAGACATTTTAACATGTCCTTATTTATGTCTCTATGCCAAAATTGATTATTGTTTGCATTTATGTACATTTGAACATGTATTTGTATGTCTTCATTATTATATTTAGTGATATGTACCCAAGTCCATTGTATTTTTTCAACTTTCCCTACCTTTTGTGTTCCTTATGTGCTTGTATGTTTTCTTCCTTATATGGTTCTACACCATGACACTTGTATTTTCTTGTTACACACACACATAAGTTTTTGATGCCATGAGGGATTTCATGCATCTACCTTCCTACTTGGATTCCTTGATGGACATCATACCCCATCCCCCAAGTTAGTTTCTTAGATTTTAATATTGTTATAAATTTATTACATATATCTCAAAACACTTGTGCAATGTTAGATTACAACATGCATATTACATTTCTTACTTATGCTCAGATATATTTACATTATGATGTTATGTTTTACATTATATTGGAATATCATGCACATACTTTAGATAACACCTAATTCATATCTACTTATTAGAGGGTAGTTATTATATAGGTTTCACAACTAAACTCAAAATAAGGTTAATTTATAGGGTTTATCATAGATATCAAGATCCTGTTTTACTTTTTAGATATACATTTCAGCACGTAGGCTTAGTTTTAGATATCTAACTTAGGGGAAAAAAAAATAGAATAGAGACATGAAAATAATTTTAGATCACACAAAAATTATTTTAGGTAGCCATTAGCACCTAGATTAGGATACTAGCACCATAGGGCACTAATATCCACTACAAGGTGATAATGTTTAGTAGCCCCAACTTTAGGATAGTCTAGATCATTTTATATATTACACCAAGTATAGTACAAATTTACATAGATAAAATCATAGGTTTAGTAGTTAAATTAAAATTTAGCTTAGATACATTAAATTTAACTTAAATTTATACTAGCTGCTCATATTTGGGGAATCATGTATGGCATGATAATGCATGCTTTTAGATTAATTATATAGGTTCAATTATTATATACTTAATTTAGATTTGGTCTACTCAAATAATATATTAGGGACATGTGCATGACATATAGTTTCTATATACTAAGCTTTAGACATTTTGATTAGATGGAATGAAAAAATCCATGTGATTCTCTATGTTGTATACGCTTGATATCACATTCTAGGTTGACATCATATTCATGGCTTACTCCATCTATAGTGGTTGAAATTACTGAGTGGCCTAGAGCCACCGAGTATACTTGAGTGGATACAAAGAAAAATGCATAGTTATCTTACTCAATTAGATACTTTTATCACTTTTTGTAATTTAGTTACAAATGGATCTACTTCACATAGGGGAAATGATGGAGTCATGGCCTACTTGAGTTCTTGAGCCACCAACATGAGCAGTTTCAACACACTTATAGTATTATCCAAGCTATTTATAAAGATCAAGATACACCAAGAACTATGGGAAATGATCAAATCAAAACTTGATTGAGTTATTGAGCCATCAAAATGAGGATTAGGAAAGTCATCATCTTAGTTCAAGCTATTCAATAATATGATCACTATGCAAATTCACACACACACATAATTTATCCCTAGGTTCATCCATTAGCTCACTTACCTAATGAGGTGTATTCATTGTTTTCCTCTCTCTTTACTTATATTTTACTCAAATATTTGTTTTCAACATAATCCTTTGATTTTATTCATCTCTTAAGTAAGGACTTATTTTTTCATGTTTCATTATAGGACATTACTTTGGATAGTGTTTCAAATGTGTAGACCTAGATTCACATATTCAAACTAAAATTTTTGGGCTTCACTTCCAATGTAATTCTAGGGACACATATTTTTACTTTATACTAGTCATTTAATTTTGGTGCATTACAAACATAAAGTGGGGGGGTAAATAAAATTACATAAAAGTGGTAATTGGATACTAAGAGTGTCATTTGAGTTAACCTATCCATAGGTTATGCATCAACCCATTCTAGAGCCTTATATTCACATTTTCAATCATTACAAAAAACATAATCACCTATAACTAGTCAAGACATAATCCCAAAACTCCCATCTCTAATCCCAATCTGAATTTCCTAATAGTTTTCCAAAAGGACATTATCACCACATTTGGGACACTATAACCACGTCTCTCTAGTGTTTCCAACTAGGCAATGCTATCATTATCCCCAAATCTTCCCAAAAAATACTTTTTTCAAATGCATGCCCCTCCTAAGGTTGATCAAAACTCATTTTCTTATCCACATAATCAACATAACCCTATAAATACAAGTCTAATCCACCTCTATTAACTATCAAAAAATTGACCATGCTTATAAAAAATAGAAAAAAATATATCAATTGTCTAAAAGAGAAGAAAGATATTGAAAAAATGGAATATAGTATTACAAATACTCTATTTTTAATTATATCTGACTTTGATATGAATCTTATGACTAAGTTAAGAAAACATTGGTTGAGAATTCTTAGGGTCATAGATACCATGGTTTTTAGTTGTAAATTAATGTAATTTTTAGGTATAATGGTAGATCAATAGGTGTCAATTAACACAAAATTCATACATCAATTATAAATCAACTAAATCCAAAATACCTAGGGACTTGGAGCCAAACATCAAGTCAGCTCGTTATTATGTAGATGTAAAAGCTATTCAATCCAAATATAAAGTCATGAAAAATTAAGGTATTTGATCCCTATTATGCCCTATTTTACGTATACTACCATCTACAATTGACCTAAGTCTATTTTTCAAGCATTTCAAATCTGAAGCACATTTAAGTCATCTAAGGCCACTCTCATTCTAGCATTCACTTGAACATACATCAAATATAATGTGGAAGAGCTACATCAGACTTGATATCTCCTCAGAGTATTAGTATGTAGAAAACTCTCTTCACAGTGAAGTATTTAGGATGTCTAGTCTATCCTATTAAGAAACACTTAATTCTTTCTCATATGATACATTCAAAGAGAATTAGGGTTTGCACATCAAATCAAGCTTTCTAGGTACAATAGATAGTTACAAGTTTTGGTCACATAGGAATAAAACACACAGACACAGGTATAAATACTCCACAAAATAGTAATAACCCCCAGAAGGGGACATTAGTGACACATTAAATAAAATATACATAGATGACAATACTATCCAAATAGGGTGCTATTGTCCAATGAATAGATAAATACATAAATCATATTAATGATGCCGACTACTATATAGATCTCAAATTTTGGAACCCAAATCATCCATGATAATCATTTTTTAGCTAAGTCTGTATTTATCCCTATTTGTTTCTATTATTATAAATTCAAAAGAAGTGAAAATCATAAAAAATTATTATCTTAATTATTTTAATTTATTTATCTCATTTAGTCATCTTAGCCTTTTAACCAAACATAGGTAATTAATTGTGTAAAACCCTATAAGGTTAAATAAAATATCTAAGGATTTCAAAGCCACATATCTTCATCAATAGAGGATTCATTTTCTTTTTTTCCAAAGATGTAGAGATATAGAGAATAGATACCTTGATATACTTTTTTATAAATTACAACAGGACTAGATAAACCAAAAAATTAAATATATTAAGTACATGTAAAAGAATAATAATACAAGTATAGAAATGAGTTTTGTAAACCACATATGAAAATCATAATTAATTTTTACTCAATATAGTATTTGATCAAATAATACAAAGAGTTCAATAGGGAAGGAAGGAGTCATTTTTAAACCTTATTCTATTTATGATTGTAATAATTGGGGGATGTCAAATAAAATATCATCATCCCTTGTAATTTTTTTGCAAATAAAAAATTTTTCCCCATAATTAGTTGGTATATTATATGGCTTAATGTGTCTTAAAATGTGAAATGAACATAATAAATATATATTGAATTAGAAATGGTTAAGAAACACCTATGAAAACTAATGATATAGGGATTCTTTTTCTTTTTTTATATGTGAAAAACCTACAAGTTTTATTGAATTGTTAATAATTAT
>JARHVA010006318.1:25000-170000 GCA_037957365.1 Torreya grandis
ACTCCCTCCTAGATATAACACATTGTCCACTCTGTTTACAAATCTAGGGATAGTTATACACCAAGAGCCAAGTAATTATAAGATAATCATGATTGAGCACAAATTTAAGAAAAATGTATGCCTTACTTCTTGATATGAATATCTGATTTTAGTTGGAGCAAGATCATTCTAGAGTGAGGGGAAATTTAGGTTTCAAAATAGGGTTTTGAACTATGGATCACATCTTTTAATCTTCGAGATATTAATAATTAAATTCAAGAACATTCCTCTAAACTATTTTTATATTATTATTGAGAAGTATTGACAATAATATTATAAATTCTATTCTTATATGTTCCCTTTATATAATCTGATGATTTAACATTGACCTTTTCATCTCAAATGAAAATTTCACCAAAATTGAGGCCATAATGACAAAAAAATATAACATCAATACCCCATATAAACAATAATAAATTATTATCCCCATCATGACCATAATAATTCTCAATATTTTCTTTCTCAAAATAATTCTAAAGGGATACTAATGAATAGATTTATTTATATTAATGACCTATTTGAAATGGATCATGTATCTTATGACCTATGCATTCTATATAAAAATGGTTGTCCAATCCATAACCATTTAAAATTGCATCAACAAGAATAACATATTTATCTTTCATTTTTTGAGTTTCATATTCCTCTATTTATTTAAATTTTGAATTAACTACATCTATAAATAGTTATTATCCTAAGATCTAGTGTGTTATATTCACATATTATTCTCTTCTTGAAAAGGATATGTTGATTAGTCTCCTACAAAGTAAAGTTATAAAAAAATTATCTATTCAAAATAAACATTCAAATATGGTATGATTGTTCATCTATGGACAAATTATAAACTCCATATACCCCTATTAGAATAGGCGTCTAAGACAATACATTCATTTATGCCAAAATACTCCCAATATGTGCACACAAAAAAATTTGTATGAGGGAATGAACGTCCATAAATCATAATGGAAAGCATATTTTCTTCAAATATCACTAATTTTTAGGTGCATAGACAAGGGATCAACAACACATATGTTAAATTTAAAATACTTTATAACTACATTCCTTCAACCCCAAAATTCAAAGATACATATTCCACTTTTGTGAGCAAGTCCCATGTGCCACCTATGAATAAATATAGATTTGAAATAGGGTATGAAAATCTAACCATAAAAAAATAATAAACTTCATCTTGCCTAAGCATGTCAAACTTCACATAATATCATAAAATACACATTCTTTAGAATCATTTATAGAATCCTAGGTTGAATGTGGCCATTTTTAAAACCAAGTAACATTTTCTATAGATCCACATGGTTCTATGTGATTATGGGTGGAAGGATATTAATCATTAATAACATGTCTTTGATATAACACACCTTATTGTTGCTCAAAATGCATATCCTACTAGCACATCTATTGTTTCCCAAAATGCATCATGTATGGTTCAGGTTATTAACCTAAATATGTATGAATAGTATCTTACATAATTTTTATAAAATATTAAAAGGGAGGGATGTTAGAGATGAATTTATGCTTTCATCTTTAATTTTTGTCTTAAAATAACCCCTCTTGTGTTAGTGAAGATAAAAATTAACAATAATAAAATTAGATAATTAAGTTTTTGATCTTATACTATAAAATTAGTTGATAAAAATGATATTTTTACTTTATATATTTGTTATACTAGTAATAGAATCTCTATATGCATTTGTAGGGCCGATAAGAAATATTGAATAATTTATTTTGTCACCATCTAATTTTATAATTTATTATGTAAGTATGTAAGATTTGAGACCCAACATGAGATAAAAACATGTATATATTTAGTGTTATGTGTAATACACTTAGTATCAAAGCCTATGTTGTAACACATATAGCTCTAGATAAATTAGTTGTTGATTTATTCTTTTTTATCTTTTGTGGATGATCCATAAACTGGGTCTAATTTTTTTTTTTGTAAAGGGATATTAAAATTTTGAGAATCATTAAAAGTGCTTAGAAAAACATGACTATTCATTTATTGAGTTAAAACTCCCTATTTTGCATCAAATTTTAACTTTCCATAATTCATTCTATTTTTCTATTAAATTCATTCATGAACTAAATTAAAAGAAACTAGAATAAACTAAAAATTAAATAATTGACATAAGACATGATAGTGAAGTTCACCCATTTGGGCTACATCTTTGGGATTATAATTCAAATTGATCCATTAAAAGATGTAAATATCAGTATTTTAAACTTACATGAAATGGATTTTTTAAAACCTATATCACTACTAAACTCTAACAGTGAAACCCTGCTCTGAAGCAATCTCCTTCATCTATAGCATTATATTTCCTCTCCATGTAAATGGGAAATATCTTCTCCATTTAGAGTATCTATAACACTCTAATAAATGGGCAATATATGGTTTTCATATATAAATATGTACATCCCTCCATAGTCATTGACTTATAAAATAGAGGCAATTAAAATCATAGTTACTTGCTAATAACCCTATAACCATACATATTTCCCTTATCTACCATGGGTGTCTAGGTTTTGAATAACCCATAATGAAAATATTATGTCTAGCATTGGACAACAAGAAATATATATATATATATATATCTCCATGGATCATTAACTATTTTTAGTAATTAAAATAAAACATAAATAAATCCTATTTAAGATAATACCAAATAACATGTATATACACAAATAATCATGAAATACAAGTCAATATAATTGAGACTTGTAGTCATACACCATTCACATGAGGCTTAAGGATCCTAAAAATAGGTGAGGATGTCCTTCTCTCTCTATGGCTCAATGACTTTGTCAAATACCTTTATCTTCATTGACTATGCTAAACATACCTTGTGTCTTCACATTTGGATTTGGGACTGCATTGAACCATACTACATGGAAATATAAGAACATGTCAAATAGTCTTAGTATTATTCCCTATCTTGGCATGTCTTCCATGTCTCAATGGGTATTATACTTCATAAAGTTCACATGACTTCCATGACTGAATCCTCACCATGGATTCCACAACTTGGCCTTTTTTTAACAACCTCCAATTCTACTTGACTATGTCTTATTTTAAAACATCATTAAATACACATCATTTGCCATAGATAAATTTACCCTCACCAAATAGGTTATTAAAAAAAAGTCTTAGGTCTATGTAAATCTTTATCAATTCTAGGCTGTGTAAATAACATAAAAGCATGCCATGTTTATCTTCAAGCTTGGGTTTACAAAATAGAGGAAACACATTATGAAATATCCTCCTCTCCATAGCCCCAATAATTTCCACAATAGGTTTGCCTAATTATATTTTGGGACCATGTATAAAATAGTCACCTATAACCTCTAGGCTTGACTCTACATAAATACAAAGTCACCAATACATTTACAAATGCTAATGGCTTAATAAGCCTTCAAAAAAGAGTATGGTCTACCACTTGGGACTATATTTGCATAAAGGAAGTCATGCCTATTCATAAATATACCTTCTATTAGATGAGAGGCCATTCAAAATAAAATTAACCATTCCCTAACTCAGGTCTACCACCCCTTTACAATATGCTCGTCTTGAATAAATAGAGGAAATGCATTTTATATTTCCTCCTTACCCATACCTAGCCTTTAGTGGCCAAATTTAATTTTTCCAGTCTCCAATCCAATATTCACTACCCCTATCAAATAGAAACATGCCATCTATGTGTCTAATGGTTCCAATCTCTTATTCTGGCATGTATTTTTTAAATTTTTTCTTAAGAGATAAATCCTACATTTGCTAGATATAAAATAAATAATTAATTTAAATAGCCTTATCAATAGTTTCTATTTCATCACTTAAGACACATATTTCACCATTTTCATAGCTTTATTTTCATGCCAAACTTGATTAATTGCTGGTTAAAAAACATGCAAGTTAGAGAGTGAACTGACATACTTATCTCGAGTTGGTACTTCAAGTTAGTTGCTAGGATAAGTCAAGCTAGGATGTATGGTGAGTTGGGGTGCTAGGGGAGTTGGGGTAATAGTAAAGAATTGGTAGTAGGACATGTGGTGGCCTGAGGACCTACCATGTGGGTCTCTCAAATTACTCCTCATAACTTTAGTAGAGTCCCCTTCTATCATAAAAGTGGGATCCAATAGCTACGGTCTCTATAGTCATCCTTTTACCGATGAAAATAGAGACTCAAAGAATCCTCTAGATAAAACATCCCCACAAAGAGGCTGTTGTCCTCAAAATTTCCATGAATCTAATTATACCTAATACACAACTTTCTATATCACATGAACAAATAGAACTCTCTAAAAATTCAACTTTCTAACTATAATTATAACTTATATATGGAGAGTAAAAAATAAATGTTATATCCATTTGTCAAATGACCTATTACCTAAATTAGTCATAATCTTTGGTAGCTTTCACAACCCTACACTGCATGAAAGTTAAGCTATTCTTATTATTATCACACAAGATAAATCATTATATTACATACACTTAAAGATTTACAAATAAATATCAAATTTATATGCCTACATTTTTATAAATATTTCCCATCTATGGATCTTTTTAAATTACACCTACAGGATGTGACTAAAAAACAAACACATGTGTATAGAAAGTTTTTAATACAAATATTGCCCATATCATGGTGGTACTTAAATGTATATGCAAGTATAACAACATACAAATACTTTATCTATTATAATTTTACTAATTCACAATACAAATAATACTTGATAATAATTGAGGGAATGATAAAAAACTTAATAAACTATTGTTTCACTCAAATCTTTCCCTATCAAACTACAATGTTATCTTGGAGAGTTTTCATAATAAGATCTTCTTTACAAACTCATAAATTTGTAACTGTAAGTAAATATAAGGTAAAAGTGAGAATAAACCAAGTATTTTAAACCTATCTCGAGGTTTCGTTCATCATTTTATTTCTCTTGGTTGATACCCAGAACTCATCCAACTCAGTCAATTTCTCCAAAAAGTCTTTAATAATGGAAAACTAAAACAAGAGATAGAAAATGCAATTTTTTCCAAACACAACTTTAATTAAATTTTATTCCCATATTTATAAGTAGGAATTTCTCTATAAAATGTTATGAGTAATAATCAAGAATACTATTTTGTTCTATAGCTATGCTTATCAAACTATTAAAATAACCATTTAACCCACAAGGGTTGTTTCCTGTTTATGGTTTCCTCAAATGAATAGTAGTGGTTTCATCTTTATAAAACTCTATCTCAAAGATTTATATGATCCATATTATATTTTAAAAAGTCTTTTAAAAATAACTTCAAACAAAGATGTACTTTATTCCTAATACAACCTTACACAAAGGATTCAACAAAAAATATGCAAACATAGTTACATTTGAGAATAATTTATACCTCTAAAGAAAATAGTATAATGCACTTATTGAGTAATGGATATTAAATGTTGCTATTTTAAAATTATTCCTATTTATTTCCTATAACTCTTAATAAATATTTGAAAATATAAACCAAATTATCAATCAATTACAAACTCTAACTCAAAGTGTGAAAATTGATTCGATACTAAACAATGCCTTGTTGTCATTTCCATATCTTACCATGGAACTAGTATTTTCACTTACTCCTATATTAAAGGAAATAGGCATCCATAGTATAATTAATAATACAAAATAATAAGGCTATAAAACTAGCAAGCTAGACCAAAATATTGTGTCAATGCTAATATGAATTCAAATTATAACCATACCTCAGTTTGCCCTCTGTGTGAAAATGGAAATGAAACTACAATTGATTCCTCTTTTAAATGAATTATTAGAAGTTACTTGTACTTTATCTAAATGCTTACCAAGGGAAAAAGTTGTTCCTTTCTCCATACCATCTCACAGTTCAAGTGACAGAGTATTGTTATTCAAGTGTTGATCTTGTAGGGCTAGTGGTTTTAGATTCTTGGATGTCAGAAGCTTCTCTTATTCCATCAAATTGGAATACCTTCCAATTTTTTTTTCCATTAGCCTCCCTACGTGGTCAAATTAAAAAAAAAATAATCAAAACCAAAATTTGATATTAAAAAATCCTAAATAAATGTATATCCAAAATAAATCAAGGTCTTTCAATCGCTTTCTCTAATATGAAATTTGATCCATGAATCGAGTCTAAAATAGTTTTTTTGTAAATAGATACAAAAATTCTAAGAATGAATAAAAGTTCTTAGAAAAACATTACTATTAATTTCTCGACTTAAGACTCCTTATCTTGCATAAAATTTGAACTTTTCATAATTCATTATATTATTTCATTAAATTCATTCATGAACCAAATTAAAATAAACTAGAATAATTTGAAAATGAAATACTTGACACAAGACATGATAACAAAGTTTACCCATTCAAGCTAAATCTATGGGTTCCTAATTCAAACCAATCCATTAAAATATGTAAATATTAATATTTTAAACTTACATCAAATGGATTTTTGAAAACTTGTATCAATACTAAACTTTGATAGTGAACACTCACTTTGAAGCAATCATCTTTAATCCACAACATTATATTTCTTCTCCATATAAATAAATAATATCTTCTCCATTCTGAGTATCTATAACACTCTAAAAAATGCAAAATATCTAGTTCTCATAGACAACTATGCACATCCTTGCATAATCACTAACTTATAAAATAAAGGCAATTAAAATCATAGTTACCGACTAATAACCTTGTAACCATACATATTTCCCTTATCTACCATAGGTCTCTGGGTTTTAAATAACCCATAAGGAGAATACTATATCTACCATTGGACTTTGGGTAATTTAAATAGATCCATGAACCATTAACTATCTTTTATAATTATAATAAAAGATAAATAAATCCTATTTAGGAAAATACCAAATAACATGTACATACATAAAGGCTTTACCATATAATCATTAAATATGGCTCAATATTACTAAGAGTTATAGTCATACACCATTCACTTGAGGGTTATGGATCCTAAAAATAGGTGAGGATGGCCTTCTCTCTCTATGACTCAATGGATTTGTCAAATACCTTTATCTTCACTAACTATGTTGAAAATACCATGTGTCATCACATTTAGACTTGAGACTACATCAAACCATACTGCATCAAGCCTAGGTAATACAAGAATATGTCAAATAGTCTTAGGCTTAGTATATATCTTGGCATGTCACCCATGTCTTAATGGGTATTATATTTCATAAGGTTCCCATGACTTCCACAACTCTGTCCTCACCATGGCTTTTATGGCTCGATCCACATCATGGCTTCTATGGCTTAGCATTTTTAAAATAACCTAAAATTTTACTTGGATCTATTATATTTTAAACCCTCCTCAAATACACATGCTTTGCCATAGATTAATTTCCTCTCACCAAATAGGTGATTGAATAAAAAGTATCAAGTCTATGTAAAGATTTATCAATTCCATGTTGTATAAATAACATAAAAGCATGCCATGTCCATCTTCAAGCTTAGCTTTATCAAATAGAGGAAACACATTATGAAATATCCTCCTTTCCATATCCATAATACTTTACAAAATAGGCATGGCCAATAGTATTCTGTAACCATGTATATAATAGTCACTTCTAACCTCTAAGCTCAATTATGCACAAATACAAATTCATAAATACATATTGAAAACACCAATGGATTAATAAGCCTTAAAATAGGTGTTTGGTCTACCACTGGGGACTGTATTTCCATGAAAATAGTCATGCTTATCTTTACATAAGCCTTCTATTGGCTGAGGGTCCATTTTAAATAAAATGAACCATTCCCTAGCTTCGGTCTACTTCCCCTTTGGTACAGGTTCATCTTGAATAAATAGAGGAAACATATTGTATATTTCTTCCTTGCACATACTCAGCCTCTAATGGAAAACTCTAATTTTTTTAGCCTCTAATCAAATATTCTCTACCCTTACCAAATAGAATCATGCCATCTATTTTCCCAATGGTACTAATCTCTTATTTTGGCATGTCATTTTTAAAATTTTTTACTTAAGAGATAAATCCCACATTTGTTAGATATAATTCAAATAATGTATTTAAATATCCTTATCTATCTTGTGGCTTAAGCCACATATTTTTCCATTTTGCTTGGTTTTAGTTTCATGCCAAATTTGGTTTATTGATGGTTGGAATACATGAAAGTTAGAGGGTAAACTGGGATAATTATCTCAAGTTGGTACCTTGGGTTATTTTTTAAGATAAGTCATGTTGGGTTACATGATGAGTTAGGGTGCTTGGTGAGTTGGGGTGCCAGGTGAGTTGGGGTACTAAGAGAGTTGGTGTAATATTAAATAATTGGTGTTAGGCCACATGGTGTCTTGAAGACCCACCACATGGGTCTCTCTAATTTCTCTTCATCATAGTGGTACAGTCCCCCTACAACATAAAATTGGTCTCCACTAGCTATAGTCTCTATATTTAGCCTTTTGTATATGAAAACAAAGACTTGAAAAATCCTTTAGATCATTGGAAAACTTAAATTATCTTTCTATATATTCCCTAATGTGACAAGTTTATCCATAGGATATTTTTGGGTACTAAGGCACCATATTTATATGGATTATTTTTGGTAAAATTTTTAATTCATTGATCATGCATCTTTTTGTAAATTTATTTTGGCTCATTAATGATAAGTTGTGTAACTTATGTTTCTCTCCAAGATTATTTAATAGAAAGTCTAATTGTCACTTAGGGATTTCAAAAAATCTTACATGATGACTTGCCTATAATATTATTTAGAGAGTTGTGAGATTTTTTTGAGTGATGTATCTTCATGTGGTGTAAAAAAAATAGTTTTATGTGATCATCTTGATACAATTACTTGATATTAAGTGGCAATACTATCAATATTTATATATTTACACATTTAGTATACCAACTAATAATTTTAAATAATTTATGGTAATAAATTTATATTATTAATTCTATTGGTTGGTTGTATTTAATATAATGTTACCTCTCATTATTATGACATGAATAAGATGAATTGATATGTATTGAGATTTAAGAAATGAAGATGAATAGAAATTGTGATTATTTTATTTTATGTTGTAATGCTATTCATATCCCTATGAATTTGATCAATATTTTTGATGAGTATGAGTTATATTAATATGTTATCTAGAATATTATAGGCAATATATGAATAAGTGAGTTAGTTTTGTATGATCCATGCAAAACTATTGTAATAGTTACACTATTAGGTCTACAGGTGTTATCAGGCTATACTCTAATGAAATTTATCGATGCTGACATTACCTATAGTGCTATGAAGGTTTGGAATAAACATGGGGTTGAGCTACCACTTTTTACATTCTAAGAGACCAATATGCACATTTTAAATATGCAAATACTAAATCATTATCTACTATATGGGTTACATGTTATGAGTTGTGTTTCTTACTTAAACATGTTATTTCCTATAACATATGGGTATTCTGCTAAGATTCATAAAATATTCCTCCATGTAAATACATATTCTACTTAAGAGATGAACAAATGTATTGTATATCTTAAGGTAACTTTGATATGAGTTATAATTATTATTATATGTATTTTTTTCTAAGTATATGTGTATCTTGCTTAGGCAAAAGACTATATTGATTCCAAAATGTCAACCATAAATCTTACCAAAAAATATTTACTCTTGATCACATGACATGAAAACATGCATGAGTTGGTGAAAAATTATTTGATGCATTTATTTTAATATTGAATTCTATATGACATGAACATTTCAACATATAATATGATTATGCAAGGTACTAGAGTTAAATTATAAAATAATAAGGGTAGGTTTATTATGTATATTAGATATATCTATTCATTTATTATGATCATCTATTGCTTATAGCTACATATAAACTAGGATTATGGTTAAAATATGTATTTGTTATTTATGGGCACAAATTGGAAATGATTATTGCATCTATAATGAGATTTTAGGAAATTCCACAAAATTTAATTGAGATATGATTTATATATCTTAAATATGGCTCATACCTCATTACATATGATTTTTATTATTATCATAATGGGGTGACATGATGACTATAACCCAATTATCTTATTAATTTTTTATATATGATTAAAATTTATGTATTGTCTTGTAAACGTTTTGGCTTAGGCTCTGATGCTTTATTTGCTTTTACATTTTTTTAATTATGTCGATGTGTTATTATACTATTCTATGATTATTTACTATGGAGTATGGCTTCTTTTGAACATAACTATGGAAACAACTTATATGTGAGCTTATATACTTATTGATCTTGATTACAAAGTGAATATTAATAAACAAGTGTCATTATTATGATACAGTTTGGCTCAAATGTTCCTTTTTATAATAAAATTGAGAAATAATCTCTCTTTCATATCAAAATTGAGTGTTACATAATGAAAATTCTAGATTTGGTTAGATAAGTATTAACACATTTTATATGAAAACATAATTTAAATAGTAAACCATGTGAAAATTTTATCAAATTTTATTTGAATTACATTATAAAAGATTTATTATTATTCAGTTTATAAAATTTAATATACTATGTAGATGGAAATGATAAAATCATTATTCCTCATAGGCATATAAAAAAAGTGTGTAACTTTTACCTCTGTAATGGTATAATATTTCTTGTCACATCGAAGACTAGGATTTTAAAAATAGATGGGGGTGTATTTCTCCTCGTATTTTGGAGTGGCACTCTTAAACGATATAGTCTTAATATTTGTTATTCATTAGCCTTTGCACATGCAATGTGAATTTAGGAAAATTCTAACTCCACATGTCAACTTATTATCTCTTAGCATCAAATTTTGCTATGAAGGATTTTAGTATTATATTATTTAATTATTTTAAATGTATCATCACCCTTAGAACCTAAGATTAGTGTGTATTTTGAAACCAAAGAGTGTGATATTTTACATAAGTTTCCAGTGATTTGACTTCAGATGAATTATTTGATGGTCTAAAGTACATATTAAATGGTGGTTGATATTTATCATTATGACCTTGTTCAAAATGGTAATTTATTCATCATTTCCCTCAAAATTTTAGCATATTTTCTAAAAAAAGGAATAAATATTTAAGAAAAAACATTTATTTATTTATTCGTATTGATAATTAAATAGTTTTTAAATGTTTAAAAATAAAATAAAATGAAAAAAAAAAAAAAAAAAAAGTTAAAAGGAAAAAGGAAGAGAATAACTTTCTTCAAAATGAAAACATTCTTTGTTAGCAATCCTAAATGTAAATATAAGAATGAAAAATGAAAAACCAAAAAATAAAAAAAAATGCAAGAGGTATAAGTGAAAATAAAAATGGGAAGGGACACCATATGGATAAAAATGCAAAAAGAGGAAGGAAGACATAGAGGGAGTAGGATGCCATGGTGAAGGGAATGTTGTTTATTAATAAGAATGTTTCTTTTTCTTGATAAATTATTATTGTTATTAGTTATGTATATTATTTAAATATTAAGATATATTGTTGAAACTATGAATGTGTTTGAGTTTTATTTTTATTAATTGAAGAAAGGGTATATCTGGCTTACTTAATTTCTTAACTAGAATATATTAAAATTGGTTATTTTCAAAATACCCACTTATAGGTGATCATGCCCTTCTTTATTTATTTATTAATTTGAGAAAATTTTAAGCTTTAACACTTATTTATATTCATTTAATCCTTGAACATATGAAACTATTCAATATTATATAATAATGGAATTTATTTATTTTTATTTAATAAAATAAAATACATATATGTGATTTTTTATTTTGTGTATAATTAGCTTCCGACCATGATTATCCAAATCAAATCCTACTAAAATCATTAATAGGTTATTACTATATATTGTATCATTTTTATTGATATGTCTATATGCATAAACATACATGTCTATCAACAAAGCAATCCATATCATTTTATTTATGTTATAAGTATTCACAAATAAATTTAGGTTTGATAAAAAATAGGGTAGAAATTTTATTTTTCAATTTCCATTATAAACTAGATTATGGTTGGTTAGAAAAACATAAAAATAGTAACTGTCAATTTATAATTAGAAGATAAATTCAAATGATTTTATTATATATAATGATAAAATAGACATAGACACTTTCCTTTCTAGTGTACAAAATTAATGCTTGATAAATTATTCATATAAATGCATCTTATGATTATATGCATACCAAATGTTTGATAAAATGCCACATATTTTAGAATTCATGGTAAATGTATGACATAATGTATACATATTTGAACATATACTAATTTTTTGACAAAATGTCTGATATGTTAGAATACACATTGTATGCATGGAAAAATGCATATATAATTGAATGCATGCCAAATGTGTGTTAAAATGTCTCATATTTTAAAATTAATTCTAAATTTATAACTAAATTAATACATGCATGAATTCATGCCAAATGTTTATTAAAATGCCTCATATCTTAGAATACATGTTAAATGAGTGACAATATATATACATGCTTGAATGCATACCAATATTTATGTAAAATGCATTGTATGTTATAATGCATGTTTAATGTATAAAAAAATGATTTAATTCTTAAATTCACATCAATCATTTGGTTAAAATTTCCCATATGCCTAAATGTGTGATAATTTCTTGGTGAAATGTTTATATGCACAAATATGACCATATATTCATGTCTAAAAATGACTATATTAATGTATTAAATAATATAATTTATGCATATTATGACCTTATATTCATTGCTTAAAATGTATATGTTAATGTTTATATCAACTTTATTCATAATTTTTTCCATATATTAATGGCTAGAAATGACAATGCTAATTCATTAAATATAGTAATTATATGCATAATTACCTCCACAAAATGAAGGATAAAAATGATTGATTTATGGATCATATAGTATTTGTATATGGATAATTATAGTCATAAAATCATGGCTAGAATTGATATTTTTTTTGTTATTAAATATTTTTTTAAATGTATTATTATAGCTATAAAAACATTTTTTGAACTGATTATTTTATTTCTTAAAATATTTTATGCATCATTAAAACCACAAAATCATGGTTTTAAATTTTAATAATTACATCCATGCAATCATTTCAAAAATGATAACTTTATGTTTAAAATAGAGTTATTTTATGCAAAATTACAACCACATGTATTCATGGATGAAAATTATTACTTTATGGTTTTCCATATGTTTAGTTTATTCATTTAAATACCACCCCAAATTTATGGTTAGAATTATAATTATGATGCAATAAAATATTTCAATTACATGCACAAGTATAAAAATAAATTTAATAATATAAGTCATAATAATATGGCATAACAAAGAGTGTGCATTAAACATATGAATAAAACTAAGCTACTTCATTAACCTAGGAAAAGTAAAAATGTTTTGATTTCTTGTAGCTTATTTTTATTCATGTCTTCCTTGTTAATTTATTTTAAGGTAGATGCATAATTTTATTAATTAATATCATAATCTTCCTTAAAAAAGAGCACAATGTTAAGGATTATAATTCTTATTATTTCACGCTTATTTCTATTTTGTTTTGTATCTATGTATGTTGTCTACATTGGCTACAAAAATAGTTTTATTTATATTTAGTTATCTTAAACATGTCCAAAACTAAATTTTGTTACGAGATTAATATAGTCATAAAATGTTATGCACTTTAGATTTTATAAATAAATGAACATTATTAGTTTTAAATATATGATTTGGTTGTATCTTATAATGTAACATTGTTAGCATGATTAATTGTTTACAAGGGATAAAAAATACATCATTATGTTAATTCAGGTATACTTTTATATTACTCAAGTAGTAGAATTTGTTTTTGTTATAGCCAGTTTTGGTATAATTTGGTGAATGTTATAGAGGTAGTAGCTTTAGATAGTTTAAATATTATCCCTCTTAGATGACTATGAAATCAAGGCCTTGTTTCTTTAAAAACCTTTAGATACATTTAAAATAATTTACTTATCATGGTTAAATTATTGTAGAAGGATTCTAATATTTTACCACATTGTGACCTTTATTGACATAGATAATTTTCCTTCACTTTATGTTTGTTACTAAAAAAGATCAATTAACTTCATTCAATCCATTACTAGAGATAAATTTGAAATAAAGCAAGCTAAAGTAGAAAGATTACTACTGACTATGGTTGTTTTATGATGAAAGTTTAATTAATGTTTCAATTAAACATAATTAACATAAATGGAATTAAAAAAGTTAGGGTGTTGTAAATAAAGTCCTAAATAAAAAATTGAAGATAAATGAGTGAAATAGACAAAGATAAATAGAAATAAACAAGGATAAACTATGAAAAAAAGATATGAACTTAGTAGTTTGATCCTTCTAAGTCAATTTATTCAATTACATAGTGAAACAATATGAAATACATACACATACACGCACGCACGCACACACACACACACACACACACACACACACACACACACACACACACACACACACACACACACACACACACACACACACACACACACACACACACACACAGACACACACACACACACACACACACACACACACACACACATCAAAAAGATGGTGTTGAAACATAAGAAGGATTTGACATAAGGTAGGGGAAATAGAGGAATACATTTTGTCCCTATCATTAATTATTATCTTTTGAATAAAATTAGGTACAAGATACATATTCACTTGCAATAGCTGGCATTACATCTCTATACAAAATTTTAGCATTTGTAATTATGTTAAAACCTTTATGTGCCTTTTTAATGTTGTAAACCCTATCTTTATGCCATGATGAGATAAAAATATGTGGAGTAAAAAGAGGACATTAGTTGGAATTATTCTATAACTTAACACCCTACTATATCAAGTGGTTCTTATATACCAGTACCTTTAAGAGGGATCAAATCTCCATATAGTTCTCTTAGCTAAGTGCATTTTACAATTATACTCCTTCAAATATGTGAATGTATATATAATTAGCTTGAATAATTGAATTTTTTTGGATAGTGCTACATAAAAATGAATTCAGACTTGGCTCATGACTACTTGAAGTGCTTATAAACTGATTTGGGAAGAATAGAAAAACTATTTTAGTAAAATTGATAATATTGCCCATATTTATGAAATGAATGTTCTTTTATAGTGGTTTAAGTAGGGAAAAAAAACCCATTAGAGAGTTTATAAATCTAAATTATGGTGCTAAAGATACTTTCCTTTTTTAAAATTTTAATTTTATGAGTTAGAGATATGATCGATATATGGGGACATGAACTATAGAAATTTATGCCTTATTGGGTAGTCATATCCCTTCATGAAAGGTACCAAGTTTAAGGTTTAAGTCAAAGAATACATATTCATAAATGTGTTTTCCATAGTAATATGATTTATTTATATGATAATATATTTATTTGTATTTAATTAGGTCTCATTTTATACCCAAGATAGGTCAAATTAGTAAACTAAGTGTTAATGAAGTGCACATATCAAATATTGTTATAAAGGGATAAAATAGGCATGATAAAATAGTTATGACAAAACTTAGGTTACTACATTTACACCACCCTTTTAGTATATAATTTTAATTACAATATTAAAGTAAATCCATACCTTAGAGTGTAAGACACACTTCATCATTGAGCTACATACTTAAAAGTGTATGGCACCACAACATTTAGTAAATCCTGAAAAACACATGAAGTAGTTGTTTTTTTCCTTTTAAGAATAACATTTCAACATTTCAAACTTTGGTTGATTTTTTAAAATTATATTTTGAGATGAAGTTTCCTATATTTAAAATTGCTTTTATTTTAATAATTTTAAAATTGAAATTAGAATATATAATGAATACACACATATATATGACATCCAAGTTATTCCATTGAATTTTATTTTTGATTGTGTTTCCTTGAAGCATTGGATAGTTGAACCATCCCATTAAGCACTAAGAAAATATGGTTCCATAGCTAAACCATTGGATAAAATTGAGGGTGGTGAAATTCAAACTTGCATTTACTCTTTTGAAGTGAAATATTACTCATTGAAGAATGTTTAAAATTGATTATTTTTATCCATATTTTTAAAATAAATTTTAAATAAGTTTTAATCCTAGTGGAATCATAAACATAATTTTAGATTACTTAGTGACTCCAAGTCATGCACTATGCAACCCAACTAAATCAACCATTGCTGATGGTTTATAGATTCAGTTATAAAATCTTAGTGTATCTTTTTGTTTAAAAGCATGATCACAATATAATTGATTACATCGACACTTGTACCATGTCCAAAAATAATGATATGTGGTAGAAAACTATATCATTCCCTATTATAATCCTAGAATTGAAATTGTATGTGAATTCTCAATGAAAATTTGAAATTGTGTCATTTTAATCCTTGAAATTAGAAATAAGAGTTCATATACTATGTCATATGCCCCCATAATATGTGTCAATAACTTAGTTTTCATATTGAAACTATGAATAAATGATTTATTTTGAAAATGAATTATCTCATGTATGAGAAGCCCATAAAAATTTCCCCATTTTTAGGTGAGGGAATTTTATCATGAAAAGTCACTCATTTGAAAATAAAATATAAATTGAAATATGTGTAGCAATATTTTAAAACTTAAAAGTTTTATAATATGGATGAATGTAAGGATAATAAATTTTAAAAAAAATTATATCTAAATTAATATTAAATGTCAATAGATTTTATCTTTGATGCCCATCGAATTAATATGTTAGTATGTAAGTCTATTAGAATTGCATGATATGGATGATGAAAATTATAAAAAACATAAATCTCAATAAGAAAACACACAATAACCATAAATGATATAAAAAATCCATAATTGGGCCAAGGGCCAACATCAAGGACACTTTCAAATGTCATAAAAAAATAGACATGGGGAATGCCATAAACAAGATACATGTTAAAATGTTAAACACATAGGTCTAAAGGCCAAAATATGTAAATGTTCAAATGCCATAAACAACACAAAATATCTCATATAGATGCATCAAGGAAAGAGTCTCACATAAGGGCCAAGGTCCAACACAATAGAAAAAATGTTTTAATTTTCTATGTACATGTAAGAACCATAAATAAAACATAAAACTAGTAAATGTAATCTAAACTATGCATATGTCATGTAATCATATCCTAACAAATACCATGTTCATGTATACTATGTAAAATATGAATCTTATAAAGACATGTAAATAATTTAGAGATAAATAATATAGGGATTATACACTCATGAAAATTGTAATTTGTTTCATGTTAGTAAGATGCCCAATTTATAAAACCTAATAGGTAGAGGGTTTTCTAACATATTAATTGGTGAAATTTATTGGATGTAATGCCAAAAACATTAGTAATACTTCTAAAATCAATGTCTGTTATATAAATTATATGTTACAAACTAAGAATGATATAAATAACATATTACAAATATGTATACTATATTTCTATCCATGTCCACACCCTAATTTTTTTATTTTTACAATATTTGAAAGGTTATGCATTTTTTCAAAATATATGATTTTTTTAATTTTTTTTCAATATAAAAAAAAATATCAATAATAATAGACAATAAAATTAAACAAATGTGTTGAAAATACGAGAAGGAAGACTAATATGTATAGTTCAAATTAAGTGCTAATGAAGTTGTTAACTAGTAAATAATTTTCATTTGCCAAACATAAGAAACTTCCCCCTTATGGTATGTGAATTTAATCTATTATGAACATGTGGGAGATTGAACAATGTATGCAAATAGTTTGATGTAATATATTATTTTTTCACATGTATACTCATCTCGATATGTCATATACATGATAAATAGATCGTGAAAATAGTTTTCGTATGAAAAACTTACAATTTCACACTAGCACTAAGTGAATGGTCTAAACATTGAAATAATTAAGGATTTTCATTTTTTAAATATAGATTCTAAAGAAATGAATATAAATGATAGGATAAACCAAATAGGAAAAGAGAGGAAATCATTTCTATCATCTTATGATTGATTTTTTCTTGAGATAAAAATTATAAAATTCTAAGAAAATATTATGCATGAAAGTAGATGAATATTATTATGAGCAAGCCTGGACAATTTTTGTACACTATCTATAATCATGAGCATAAAATAGAATTACAATGAGGTGAACAATTTAATGAAATACAAGGGCATGGAATAATTGTAAAATATTTGGATATGAATAAATGTATTAAAATAAGCATATTATGTAAATTATTGATACAATATTATAACACTTTTTTAGTTGTAATAATTTTTTTGAAGGAACATTATACCACACAATACATTATTTCACTAATAATAAACTACAAATAGGTGGAAATATGGATAATAAATCTATAATAAATGATAAAGATGAAATTAATAATAATAATAATAATAATAATAATAATAATAATAATAATAATAATAATAATAATAATAATAATAATAATAATAATAATAATAATAATAATTTGTTAGGTATAAAACTTTTTTCTTATGGGGACATCAAGGGGGATACTAAAATAAAATGTTATGTTTAAGGTGGGTAAGTTATGTATTCATGTTTTTTGATTATGTTTTACTATGACTATATGTATAATATCTTTGCACTGATTATGTTTAAATATTCATTGAATATAGAATATTGAGAGTAAGTATATGGTGGTATCTTGGTCCATTATATATTCCCAATGTGAGTATTTTTTGTTAATGCATGTAGCATTGTTTTCAACTTAAAACCTCAAAATTCACATTGATGATTGTAGTTTTTAATAGTTTTTATATTTAAAATGAGGTGATGAAAATAGGCATAGGATATTTATTTTCTACATAAGGAGAAATGTAAAGGTATACAATTTTAGAATTTAGAATTGCGTTAAAACCTATATGTTCCTTTTTAAAGTTGTCAACCCTATCTTTATGCCATAAAAAGATAAAAACATGTGAAGGAGTAAAAGTAGGATATTGGTTAGGAGTTTTATATAACTTAACACCCCATTATGTTGAGTGGTTATTATATACCAATACTTTGAAGAGGGATCAAACCTCCATATATTTCTACTAGCTAAGTACATTTTATAATTATACTCCATTAAATATATGAATGTATATATATTTGGCTTGAATAATTGAAAAAATCTGGGTAGTGCTACATAATAAAAAATTCAAACTTGGATCATGACTACTTGAAGTGCTTTAAAACTAATTTGGGAAGGATATCAAACTTTTGTTTGATTTGAAACTATGTAGATAAACTATTTTAGTAAACTTGATAATCTTACCCATATTTATGAAATGAATGTGCTTTTATAATAAATTATGTCACTAAAGATACTTTAATTTTTTAAATTTAAAATTGTGTGAGTTAACGATCAATATATGGGGACATCAACTCTAGAAATTCATGTCTTATTGGGGAGTCATATCCCTTCATGAAAGGTACTAAGTTTTTGGTCTAAGTCAAAGCATACATATGAATAAAGGTGTTTTAAAAAATAATATGATTTATTTATATGATAATAAATTTATTTGTATTTAAATTATGTCTCATCTTATGCCCAGGATAGGTCAAATTGGTAAAGTATGTGTCAATGAAGTACTTGTGTCAATTATTAATAAAAAGGGATAAAATAGGCATGATCAAATATTTGTGACAAAATTTAGGTTAATACATTTCCAACACCATTTTATTATATAAATTTAATTATTAGATAAAGGAAATCCATACCTTAGTGTGGAAAAAACACTTTGTCATTGAGCTACATAATTTAATGTGTAAGGTACCACAAAAATTAGTAATCCCTACAAAACACATGAAGTACTTATTTTATTCATTTTAAGAATTAAATTGAAACATTTAAAACATTACTTGAATGTTGAAAAATGTAATTTTAAATGAAATTTTATAAATTTATAAATTTTAAATTAATATGAGAATATATGATGAATCCACATGTATATATGATATCCAAGTTATTTTGGTAACTTTTATTGGTGATGGTGCTTCCTTGAAGCATTGGATAATTGATTCATCCCATAAATAACTTGGAAAATATGGCTCCACATATAAATAATTGGATAAAATAGAGGGTGGTGAAACCCCAACTTGCATTTACTCTTTTGAAGTGAAATATTACTCATTAAAGAATGTTTAAAATTTATTATCTTTTTACAAATTTATAACCTAAATATGTAAATAAGTTTTAATCCTAGTGGATTCTTACACATAAATTTAGATTACTTAATGACTCCAAGTCATGCACTATAAAACTCAACTAAATCAACCATTACTAATGGTTTGTAGATTCAGTTATAAAATCTTAGTTTATAAAATAGTTATAAAGTCCTAGTTTCTCTACCTTATTACTATTTTTAGAAAGATTCAAATTATAAGTAAGAGTTCATATTCTATGCCATATGCCTCTATATTATAAATAAATATGCAATAATTAAGCTGCTAATCTGTATAATTTAACTATAATTTGAATCTTTATAAAAATAGTAATAGGGGAGAGAAAATAGGACTTATCTAAAAACTGACTAAGATGGCTATTTTAGGGTCTAAAATTCACTATAAAATACTAGGACACTATCATAAATCAAGATATAACCTTCATTTATTGATTGTATAGAAGTGCCAAAAATAGGACACCCTAGGGTCCGATGCTATATTCCTTTTCTATTGCTATTGTCTAGGAGACCTAAGTTTTCTAGGTTTTATTTATTGTGTTTACAGGAGCCTACCTAAATAATTTTGACTGTCGGATGTCTATGAAACTCCAATAGTCAAAATTACTATTTTCTTTCCCATTACTATAGTTATAAAGTCCTATTTTCTCTCCCTTATTACTATTTTTAGAAAGAATCAAATTAGAAATAAGAGTTCATATGTTATGTCATATGCCTCTATATTATAAATAAATATGCAATAATTAAGCTAATAATTAATATAATTTGACTGTAATTTGAATCTTTCTAAAAATAGTAATAAGGAAAAGAAAATAGGACTTATCTAAAAACTAACTGAGATGGTCATTGTAGGGTCTAAAATTCACTATACAAGACTAGGAAACTGTCATAAATCAAGATATAACCTTCATTTATTGATTGTATAGGAGTTCCAAAATAGGACACCCTAGGTTATGATGCTATATTCCTCTTCTACCGCTATTTTCTAGGAGACTTGAGCTTTCTAGGTTTTATTTATTGTGTTTATGGGAGCCTGCCTATAAAATTTTGACTATTGGATGTCTATGAAACTCTTTGTAAATATGATTTTATCTTCAAACCCTATAATCTATTGTTATTTTACAAAATTTGGGAAATAAGTGGGGTGGGCGGGGGGGTTAAAGTGTGTAAGATGCACTAAACGTGTATCCACACCCCTTGAGTGGGCACACTACCTACATATCAATACACTAAAGAGGGACCAAACCATATGTACTTCTCCCACTTGATGTGCTTTATTAAATTATGTGTATGAAGATACAAAATGATAAAAATAGGTGTGCTTGAGGTGGTTAGGGAATGGTGTAAGGATTTGAATAAACTTATAGTAGTATTATCTAGTTGTATGCAGAGAATAAGGAAGATTACTTGAGTAGTCTTTTTTATATTCTTGTTTGCTTTGTGATATTTTATAACCATTTCCAAATGAACTTTGAATGGGTTTTAATAGGGACCACTAGAGGTCAAAATTACCTTATAAAAGAGTGTTAAAAGAAGACAATAGAGAGCTTGATGCTATAATCCAACTTGGATGCTATAATCCTAAGCTAACATGACCTAAGGAGTAGATTAGTCATGGAAAGAGCAGTCTAGCTAAGCTGGGATTAGGTCTAAAAGGCTACAAATGACTAGGAATTAGTGAAAAGATTCCTATGAGGGTCATGAAATCAAACAAGAGGGACCTATGGATTGGGTCTCACAAACCACACTCAAGTTACATTTTTTTTTTCATTTTATATAAGTACATTTACCCCTCCTTTACTCAAGTGATGTAAAAAAATGAAACATTAGGATAAAGGAAAAATAGAAAGCATACCTAAAATTCACTACAAGGGTGAATCTTATAAATCTATGAAATGTTGGGTGTACATAGAGAGAGAACATTGTGAAATATGAATATGCAAAAGAAAATAAGGAGCTTATCATTTTTTACTAGATATGCTATATTTAAAATAAGAACATACAAAGCTAGGTAAGAGAGAGAGGAAGAAAAAAATGAATACACCTCACTGGGTCCATGAACCAATATAAAATTTGTTGTGATATTGAGTGATGTTAAGTAATGTTGAGTAATGCTAGATGATCTTGTACTAAGAGTAATATCATGAATGGAGCTAAGTGCTTAATTATCTAGAAGTGGCTCAAAAATGCAATGGCTGGCCTTTTGGTTCCATCATCTCCCACTTAGTGAACCTACATGATCATGAATGTGATAATTGATGTTCATAATATGTGTCTAATCCCTCTGAGTAGGTGGCTCAAGAATACAAAGGCTAGTTAGTCCTCTGGGTCCATCATTTCATTATGAAGTAAAGTTATGAACTAATATTGGTATGAAATGTGTGTCATATGAGATAGATCTTGAAGCCCATGAATGATCTATAATATAAAAATGTGGTATGGATATCCAAATGTATGATATAAACTATGTCATTCTTGGCCATTATAAAAGATGGATATTAGACTTGTATGAAAGCCACTCTGAAAATGGGCACTATGCTTATAAGAAATCCATTCCAAAATGTGGAAGTTAGGCTTGTATGAAAGCCACTTTAAAATGATGCCAACCATCTACAAATGGAATAAGGCATGTAATTATTTAGAATGTTTGGATAATGTACTAAACTTGGATAGAAAAGAAAACAAATGTGCCATGCACATTGCCCCCAATCACTAGTGTTTGAAACATGGATTTTGATCTAGAAGTTATACCAACTGCCTTATCTAAAATTGGAAGTGAGAACCATCATGATGTGTATGATGCCCCATATATCTATATTTTATAAGAGAAATTGTATTAAATCTATTCTATCTGAACTAGTCTGAATGTGCAAAAATTGTAGCTAAACCTACTTTTCTACCTATTTTTAGAAAATTTTGTCTTTTTGTTATTTGGATAGGATAATCAACAATGGAGACTAGAGGGATCTATGCAATAGTATAATATTGGTACTGTTATTGTGGGACAAATATAATGACTATTCACAAATTTTCATTGTCTACCTGGTTTGTTCTACCTAGCTATTATTCCAGATGTTTCGAATATTTAAATTTTGACTATTAGGAGATTTGATCTCTATAATAAAACCCTTGTTTCTTTCCCCCTCTTATGACGGTAGGAATGAATACCCTATAATGACTTCCCTCAAAAGAAAGAGCCTTGAAACTATGTTATGATAAAAATATATATAATATAGCAATGATAATTGATAGGATATCTCAAGATATATGATGGTTTTTATTGAGAGATTGTTAGATCAACAAGGGTATGCCTAGATAGATATAAAAATGTAATATCATGTGAGATGCACTATATTATAATTTATATTTTGGTTAGTTATTAGTTATCATAGAGTGATGGAGCATGATGTCCATCATGGCAACCAAGAAAGTGAGATAATGCATGATGTGGATCATGGCATTGCAAACAATAAAAAAGCAATCATGAAATAGGAATACAAGGTAATAAAAAAGAAGCATAGAATAGTAGGCAAGGGGGCAAGAAAAGAAGGGACATGGGCACATGTCACTCATATTAGAAGGTAAGAATACAAGGCATGTTCAAATTTCACATACACATATAATTGAAACAAGAAAGGTTGGTGTGAAATCCATAATCACATAAAAGGGTATAGGCCAAGGACATTGACAAATATCCGAAGGCACACACAAGAATAGAAGTATATGACATTGACAAATGTCCTAATGCATATACAAGAGATAAAATAGAAATTGAGAAATGAAATCACATCTAGCTATGTAAAGACAAAAAGATAAGCATGTAAATAATGTAAATACAGTCGCATCTAACTAATCAAATCAAGAATTGAATGTATACAAGACATTGTAGTACAAGACTACGTATATGCTAAAAAAACATAAGTGTATATACTAGTGAGTATTGATAAAATAATTTATATGAGATAGTATGTAATATACATTGACATGATAATTAGAGTGTGTGGTGTAGGAATGACATAACTTGGATGGTGTAGTCATGTAGATGATGCCACTAATGGTTATGCATATTAATCTGTGTCTTGGATGTAGAAGTAGTATTCCCCCTCAATGAATAGAGTGAAGCAATAAAGGATCTAGATGTCACTGTACACACACAAAGAAGCTCAAGTGAAGTATATTAATGTAGATAAATTGACAAATAATAGCTTAAAAAAACAAATGTAAATCTATCATAGTAGTAGAAATGTAAAGTATGGAAAATACATACAATCAAAATGTTTTTGGTATTTATGAATATTTGACTATTTTTAGATTTTGAAATATTTGAATTTTTTTGGTACTTTTGATATATAAAATATCTATAATTAATAAAAAAAGAGAATATATACAAGTAATATGGAGAATAAATGATAATAACCAATGAGTCTCATGAAATATTCCGTATCATGGTGTCCTCTATCAAGGAGAATGATCATGCATGATCATGAAGCATGATGGAAGGGCTGAGACTATGGCTTTGAAAGCTGTATATGTTACAATTTCTCTCAAATATTTAAAGTAGACACCAAATATGGGTCCCCCTGTAACTCTAAGAAAAGGATGCAACTATAGGGATATTAGGGACCCATCTAGTAATAAGAGAATATTTGTGAATATGTGATCTATGTGTAGAGGCATGAGACCTCAATGATACACCCCTGAGTGTGAACACTGTAGTTGGAAGCTATCTATAATCCTAAAACTATGGATACTCTAAAAATGACCTCTATAGAAGTGTATAAACTCATTGTGCTGTCAATGAAGGCCTCAACTATCTCTGAATCTAAACTTGAGGTAGAACTAAAACTAGTAAAGAAATTAAAATTGGTGACTACAAAGTAGAAGATGGCTCTAAATTGGGGACTCATAACTCATATAGAACTCCACCAACTATAACAATCTAATTACTGTGAATGAATTTCACACATCTATGAAGTTTAGAAGGTACTACTCAAAGTTTCTAAATCCATGATCAAGCAAGTAACATATCAAAAACTCCTTCACTGGGAACAATAGTAAATGGTGTGAGCACATGTGTTAGACCAACCTATAGAGGAAGTATAATCTCACTTAATGAATCATATATGTGCCCATTGAATCCACTAATAATTATATACATTAGGTTAATATCTAGATCTAACTATCCTAAATGCTATAGTAATGTCATAGTGCACATATTCACACTAGATCCATTGTCTATAAGAACACTATGAATAGCATGATTATGAATATAAGCTCTGATAAAGAGTTTATCATAATCCAAACCATCCCTAATGATCTCCTACTCTAAGAAGGAGATGGAAGGTCTAGCTATAACTTTTTAATTTTATACACCAATCATGTTTCTCAAAGGATGTGACACAAATGAAGGTGCCCTATATGTATCTGGTGGAGGATGTGTATGATATGCATGGTGAACACCTAATGCATCCCCTATTTATTGTTTATAATGTTATGGGAAAGGATCTAAAATGATTTTCAAAGATTTATCCTATGTTTGCTTTGCCTAAGGATGCTCAACTAAAGTGCCAAGATTAATAACATTTCCATCTATCATCTTTTGTATCTTGTTTATCAAACTGATGCATCTATTTGTTAAATGACTTGGTTCCATATGAAACTCACAAAATGCATGTTGATCATATCCCCATGGAAGAGGCTTTATTGTATCAACTTATTGAATACGAGAGAGACATATGATATTACATTCCAAAAGCTATTGTAAAACTCTAGCTGGATCAACTAGTAAATTATTAAATATTAGCCAAGGAGGTGAAAATAAAACCACCCATTAAGGGGGATTTGAAGTCCCATTGATTATAAGTTGTTTCTAATTTTTTTTATCATTGGCCTTAACTTTATATGGGACTTTGTTATTACTCTTGTTTTTTATTTTTGATATACTTGTGTACTTGAGTTTTCCCATCTAAATTAGTTTGACTTCCCTTTCCTTTAGTGTATGACATAATTCAATGAAGGAAGAGAACCTTTTGAACATTATTGATTCATGTAAAATTGGTAGAAGACTCCATTTCAATAGATGTTATAAGTCTTAATCATCCATGGGGTTGGTAATATTATCCAAGATAGTCTTATATCAAAGAACATAATATCTATGATGCACATTTGACCTTTGTTTCTATTGTGTAACTTCATCATAGGAAACCTTATTAGCAATGTTAATGCTGAAATGAGCTAGGAACATGTCAGCTAAAGGATTGAATGCATTGACCAACTTATTTGATAGACTATAAAACCATTGTAAATAATAATCCTTTAAACTCTATAGAAATAACTTGGTAATTGGCTAGTCATTTAGCACATAGTCCAAGCATACTACATGAAAATCTCTCAAATGTGTCTATAGATCACCCTTGCTATCATATAGAGTAAGCTTGAGTTGAAAAAAACTTCATGGTAAGGGTGTAGAATCAATATGATGTGTCGATGATGTATGCAATAGAGCAAAAGAATCTAAACCTTGCTTAGGTCTAGAGGCACCTTATTTAAGATGTATCACCTTGGATTGAAGAGATATTTTCTCTTACATAAGGGCTACTACATCAGGAGACAAATATTTACTAGCTGAAGCTAGTGGCATAGAGGAAGGTTGGGATACCATAGGGGGTTATTGAGACATAGTTGTCCCCATAGTGTCATTTTCAGCTAGTTTCTCTAAATGAATGGAATACTTAACTTGTTTAGCCTTTTTGATTTCCATGTTAGATTGTAAAATAAGAGTAAGATCTCAGGGCTAGTCCCTGAGCCTTTCTATAAAACTTTGAAGGATCAATATTTATTGAGGATAACTTCATTATTAGTAATTGGTGGAAGTTGATCAACAGTCTAATGTGGTAGATCATGGACATTGGTGTTTGTATTATCATTATTATTATCATACTACTCATCATCAAAATTATCATCATTAAAATTGGTGTAATCTAAATATTTGAGATTTATAGATAAAACTTGAGCTAGTTTTTTATCTATAAAAAAATGATCAATTTGAAAGAATCTAGGTGAATTTAGGAGGGTTGAAACTAAGTCTTTCACTTATTCTAGAAGGAAGACATGAAAGGAGCATAGGTGGCATAAGGAAAAAAAACATGGATAATGGAAGAAAGGATTAAACAAATATAATTTATACAAGGAACTTAAAAATGCATGAAAAGGATACAAAACTCAAAAACATATAAGGTGATACCTCAAGAAGCAAATAAGAGCTAGTACACATAACTAGGATTTGAAAGATGATTAATTTAAAAATTAATATGAAATATTGAAATTTAAAATGAATTTTTGAGTTAAATATGCAAGTAAAAAATTAAAAATTAAATTGAAAATTTGTGATTTAATAGTATCTAGTCTATGCCACAAGGGTTTCAAAAAAAAATTATTTTTGAAAATTACTATTGAATTTTAGAATTTGAGGTGAATTTATTATTTAAATATGCTAGTTAAAAATTAAAAAGCAATTTGACAAAATACTAGGAAAATATTAGGACCTACTATGGGCAACTAGGGTTTGAAAGAAAATTATTTTAAAACTACTAATTTTTTTTATAAATTTTATGATAGTTTTTGATTTATTGATGTAGGTAAAAATTCATAAAAATATGAGAAAATTTAGTACAAAATTTACCCTAGGGTTTGTAAGGTTTTATGGACAAATGAAATAAGTCACGTTCACCAAACAATTTAACAGATTTGAAAATATTGGTATATTATTCCTAATTTAGTTAAGGGTCTAGAGTAATAAAATTAGTAAATAAATATGAAATAATTAAGCTACTAATTTGTATAATTTGACTATAATTTGAATTTTTCTAAAACTAATAATAAGGGAGATAAAATAAGACTTAGCTAGAAACTAACTGAGATAGCTATTGCAAAGTCTAAAATTAATTATGTAGGACTAGGACACTATCACAAATTAGTATTTTACTTCATTTATTGATTATATAAGAGCACTAAAATAAGATATACTAGGATCTAGTGCTATAGTCATCTTCTGCCTCTATTGTCTAGGAGACCTAAGCTTTCTAGGTTTTGTTTGTTATGTCTATGTTAGTCTATCTATGAAATTTTTATTGTTGGATGTCCAAAAAACCCCCTATAAAGCTGATTTTGTCTTCAAACCCTATAATCCATTGAGATCTAAAAATAATTAGGAAGGAAGGGGGGTTACTGTGGGTAAGATGTATTAAACATATATCCACACCCCTTATGTGGGCACGCTACCTACATACCAATAATCTGAAGAGGGATCAAGCCATATGTACTTCTCCCACTTGATGTGCTTTGTGAAATTGTGTGTATGAAGATACATAATGTTAAAACTAGGTGTGTTTGAGGTGGATAGGGATTGTTGTAAAGATTTCAATAAGCTTGTAGTAGTATTGACATGTTTTATTGAAATAATAAGGAAGATTTCTTGAGTAGTATTGCATATATTCTCATTTTATTTTTGATATTTTCTAACCCTTTCCAAATGAACTTTGAATAGGATTTTATAGGGATTTATTTTTCATGGGTTTAATGTGCTTCCATTAGGTCAATGAAAAGAAGGATAAGAACTAGAAATAACTAACTATTGGAGGTGAAAATTCACTTGGATAGGAGCATTGAAAGTGGACACTAGAGGTCCTAGTGTTATAGTCCAAGTTGGGCACTATAGTATTGAGCTAATGGGACCTGGGGGGATAGATTTCTCATGGAAAGAGAAGTCTTGTTGAGCTGGGATATGGTATAGAAGGATACAAATGACTGGAAATTAGTGAAAAGATGCCTATGAGGATCATGAAAGTAAGCAAGAGGGACCTATGGGCTGGGTGTCGCAACCCACACTCAATTAATACTTATGTATTCTCATATGAAAAATAAATATACAATATTCATGATAAATAGATCTTAAAAAATAGTTTTTGTATGAAAAACATACAACTTCACACTAATATTAAGTCAATGGTCTAAACATTGAAATAATTGAGGCTTTCTATTTTGTAAATATAGATTATGGTAAAATAAATACAAAAGATAGGATCAACCAAATAGAAAAAGAGAGGAAATCATTTCTATCATCTTCTGTTTGATTTTGTCTTGAGATAAAATTTATAAAATTCTAGGAAAACATTATGTATGAAAGTAGATGAATGTTACTATGAGCAAGACTAGATAATTTTTGGATACTATCTATAATCATAAGCATAAAATATAATTACCATGAGGCCAACACATCATTGAAATACAAGGGAATGGAAGAATGGTAAAGTGTTATTAATGTATTGAAATAAGTATATTATGTAGATTATTGATATAGTTTTATAACACATTTTTAGTTGTAATTATTTTTTTGAAGGAACACTATAGCAAATAATACATTATTTCACTAATAATAAACTACAAAAAGTTTGCGATGTGGTTAGTAAATTTATAATAAATGAGAAAGATGAAATAAATAATAACAATTGGTTAGAAATAATACTTTTTAAGGGGGGTGTGGGGGGATAGTATAATAAAATTTTATGTTTCAGGTTGGTAAGTTATGTATTCATGTGTTTTGATTAAATTTTACTATGACTATATGTATATCTTTGCATTGATTATGTTTAAATATTCATTGAATATAGAATCTTGATAGTAATATGGTGGTATCTTGGTCCATTATGTATTCTCAATGTGAGTTTTTTTGTTAATGCATGTTGCATTATTTTTAATTTTAAACCTCAAACTACACATTGATGATCGTAAATTTTAATATTTTTTATATTTAAAATGAGGTCATTAAAATAAGCATAGGATATTTCTTATTTACATAAGGGGAAATGTAGAGTTAAAAAAATTTATAGTTGAAGGCTTTCAATTATTGAGCTACATTTCATGTAAATGATTTTGAAAGTTATGAAATATATATTTAAAATTGATAGTGTTTCTTGTACTTGTGAAAATGCAAATAAAAAATATCAGCATAGATATAAATTGTGAATAAACTATATGTCAAAACTTAAAAAAGTAAAAATTTCAATTTATACATGCAATTTAATGTCTATCAGTGTAAGGGGAGACTAGGAAATGGTGACCAATATATGGAATGCTTTGCGAAATACCTTGATCTTATAAAAAAATATGGGTGCCAATTTTTAGGTTGGCCCATTGACCCTATTATCCTGAAGCCACCTCTAGGAATAATCAAGTTAGGAAGCCTATAGTCCCAATAAAGTCCACCCCATTAGTTGTCTTTCAAAGAAATTTATTCCTATAGATCCTAGGATGCAAATATGATCTCTCAAATGCAACAATGATATGATAATTCTCTAATCTATGGCCTTCCCTCCTAGGTCTGCATGGCTAGATCATGGTAAAATGGAATCTCCTTATGAAAGGTAATCATTGCATTTTTTTCCTATGCCAAAGGTACCTTCATTATTATTTTCATTTTGGCAAGAGATAAAAATGATGTATTTTAGGATACTACATGGTCATGGGACCATAAATTTTTTCTATTAATTCCATGGTTCTTAGCTTTTAACCCATTCAAGGAGACATTTGACATCAAACTAGTTTGGGTTAGGCTTCCATATTTATCTATGTAATTTTTAATAGAATATTGTTTCAAATCCATTGGCAACTCCTAATGTGACTTCATTTCAACTGACCCAACCATTGAATGTTACAACCATATTACATTTAAATGTATGTTCATTAATTTGTATATTTCTATAGACCTACCTAAGAAATAAAATTTAGGGTCCAATATTGTATTTGGAATCAGTGCTTAGATTATTAGAATTTGCCTTTTCAATCCCAAAATTGCTTTGAAAATGGGCATTTATCCTAAGAATGTAACTCTTCTAACTATAAAATGGTAGTGTCTTGGTGGAAGGACACCCTCCCCAAATATAAATTTATTGTAAGTCACTTATAAGTAATCAAAAATGAGGAGGTCATGTATGAATAATACTCAAATAGGGAATAGTTATATCTAGCTTCAAAAAATATTGTTTTAGCTTTCTCTAGGTTGATGGTGCTAGAGAATGAAATTATTGTTTTAGGGGTAAAACCTAAGTATATGCATTTGTAGAAGACAAACCCAGACTATTGAAATAAACTAAAATCTCTCTACATGTTTACCATAAATATATTGACTCGAGAGAATGGAACATAGTGAAAAAAGTAAAAAATGTAGAAGAGTAGTGGCACAGGTTTCTTTCAACATGTCCCTCCACTCAGGAGGGTCATGCATAAATTTAGCATATAGTTATTGAAAAAATGTATAAAATCCACTATTTATGAATCTATAAATAATGTATAATATTGGTGGATGCTTTTTTGAAGCATCCCTAGACACAACAATGTCTTTTTAGATGGATGGAAGTGTTGTTCAATTTTACTTATTTTTGATTCTCAACTTGTGGATTTTGTGTTTTTCTTGCCTACTTCATTACTGCTTCTAGAGTAATCCCATTTTAGTAAAAATTTCACATCTTTTTCTCCTTTGTAACAAGTTTTGGTACCTTCAAAACTCGTGACCATTAACCTATATAATAAAAAACATGTGTTGGTGCTACAAATGGTAAACATTTTACTTCATTATTCAATTGTAACATCTATGTGTTGTTAAAAATATGGTACTATATTAATTTGTGGATTCGTGGCCATAGATGTTAGTTTATTTGGGTTTTAAAAAAGTATAAAATAGATAAATTATTATAAGGTATAAATTTCAAATTGTGCATAAATATGGTATCATTTTGATGTTTGAATTGAGTTGGTGAATTTACATATTGTGGTAAAATAGAAAACATCCAAATGTGATGTTAAGTGAAATTTATATAAATTAATATTGGGGAAATTATAGAATGCATGATCATGTCATATGTCTACAATAGAGTGAAAAAAGAGATGAAAATAAAATTGAGGTAGGTTTATTTTAGCTTTGTACAAACTTGGGAGAAGTTGCCACTTATACGCCCATAACCCTCAAGTCCTAATATCATATCCTAACATGTGCATGGGATGAAAAAAGAGTAAGTTATCAACCCATACTTATTAAACTAGTATAATTATTTATGCATGAAGTCATAAATTTTTTATTCAATATTTAAGTTAAATTTATGTTATTGTGTGTATTGATAATTTGGCTAATATGCTATGGGAAAATTGAAACTTGAAATAAATATAGGTAACATGAAGACATTTGATAATATATATAACTTATAATAATATTAATATTGGGAATGAATTTATTACATTGGTAATATAAACCAAAAATTATAAAACCCATATTTATATTAACTAAGGGAACTACAAAGCCTCATATTTATATATTACATTTCCACCTATATTAAATTTTTGTTAGCCGACAAAAATTTTAGACATAAAATATCTTATGCATGAGGGAAATTGATTATGTATACTACTCTAATTTTAATTTCCACTATGGTTTTCTTAGTGTAGGATTTTTTCCTACTATGTGGTTTTCCCTATGTTGTCTAATTAACTTGTCTAGGCTAATAAGTTCATTAGTGAAAATGTATAAGTTAAGTCTTTTTCCAATTCTGAATTGAGTTAATTACTGGTGACCTAATTACTTACTATATAATTTATCTTTCTATGTATTTTATGGATATGAATTAATGTTAATGCAACTTTTTATTATGAAGATAAGATTCTTGTTTTGTAGAATCATTATTTATTTTTCATTACTCTATATAGTTTACGCTTCATGCATTTCATCCTATCTAGACATATCCTTGATTATGGCCCACTCTAACATGGTATCATATATTAACTGGTAAAATAATTTCATTGATTCTATTGTAAGATCTAGCATTCTAACTTGATTGATAATTTTCATTGATTTGCATTTTCTAATGTTTAGTGGGGTTTCTCATAAACCCATGTAAATAAACATATCTAAAGTATCAATGTGGAAAATGGATAACACCATTTAATTTGGAAGATATAAACCCTAGGACTATAAACATAACATAGTATCATGACAATAAATTTTCATATACTTTTTAAGGGTTTAGGACCATTTTTGAATTCAATTAAAATGTGTACATCTGGTGACTTTAATGAAAAAACATTTATGTGTTTTTTTAGTTTTTCCAAAAAACCAAGTAGGTCGTTACCATATTTTGGAGAAGCCATATAAAATTCACAAGTTTGGAGGTTTCTTCAATGTGACAAAATTTTCAATCCTCATCAATAGTTTATACATTTTATGGACTTGTTTCAATGGGATTTCAACTTGAGGTAGACATTTGAGGGTCATGATACATTGAATCTTTGCCGAAAAATCTCCCTTCAATGAACATTTCATGTTTGTTAGAAATTAGCAAGTAGTGAAATATAACACTTTTGAATCTTATCTTCATAAAAGTTTGGACCCTTATCACCTTGGTCACATGAAATTTTAAGCACTTGATCACAATCAACCCAAGGGGACTTAACATTAACTCATAAAATTTGAGCAAACTTTTTCACACCCAATTTTTTTTCAAAGTGGAGACCATTATTATTTTTCAAGAATCATTCAAAATTTAATAGCTTTCAGTTGATATCTCCTTTTTAAATGCCATTTTTTTAAATCAAGGGTTTTTTTAATATCTACACATTGGATATATTATTGTGCCTTTTAAAATTAAACATCTATAGATTCAAATGGGTTGCATATCAAGTCTTTCAACACATGTAGTTTAATGCATACTTCCTTATGTACCATGGATTAGAATCAAGATCCATTTATTACACCATTAAACTATCACAAGTGAAAACTCAAAGTTCAAATACTATTAATGATGATGACTTACACCAAATCAAGATAAATATGACATAATAAATGACACTTGATGTAGAGAAGGTGAAGTGGTTCAACAGAAGTGATGAAGCCTATCGTCTACCATGCTTATTTATGACTCCTAACCCACTCTTTCATATTTAATATATTACTATTATTTAATTTTGAACCACATTGGAAAAAATCTTTGGGTATCATAACATAATGAGGGGTCATGAGTTGAATAATGAGCTCATCAGTTTGAGCCTAGTTGATTTTGACACTATATAAGACTTATAAAAAATGTCTAAATAACTCATATTATAATTATAAATATTTTACATTATCAAAAATAATGATAAATTGATTATTTCTACCAATAAAAAAATAATATCTAACTATTACTTGTTAATTTTACCTTCTTTTCCCACAAGTGTACCCTTCAAGCTACATGGCTAATTCCATCCTTAGATGACTTTGTTGTTTATTTTAATCAATATTAAGAAAATATTATTAAAATAGGTGCCATAAATTCATATAAATTATAGGCCTTACTTTTAAGTCATGATAAATAAAAGGCATTTTGCAGCAAGGTGAATAAATAGAATAAGAAGGGCCTAGAAAAAATAAAGGGTCAAAAGTTGATGATAAGTTAAATAAATCAAAATATTTTTCCTCTTTAGATATGAAACCTAGGAAAGAGTGAATCACATGTTGATATACAAGATATATGGGATTGAATAAGTAGATTGACCAACTAAATTAGATGCTCTAGAAGAATAACATTAATGTCCTTGATTCTTCTAATATTATTCATCATCATAGGATTAATCTAAGACCAAATACAATAATAAGGGAAAATATAATGGAAAAGTAATTTTCATAGTTACATCCTAAAATTTCACATGGGTAATTTGTTCTAGTGCATCACACCACATAGATTCATCATAGGGCATGTTCTCCTCTTTGGAACCTTGTTTTATGACTTCCATCTTATTTGATGATGATACTTACACTAAAGTTAGTAGGAGTTGATTTTTTGAAGTGAATGATGGGAAATTTAATGATGTAATGTGTTCCATATTTATCCACTAATATCCCATATATTTATTAGATCACTCATATTGATTCGAGTAAGAGAGTTAAGTTCACACCTAATTCAATGGTTATTAGAGACATAGACATTGACTCCATAGATTTACTTGAAAAAGCATATCAATAGTCATGATTATATACTTTCTCACATTTTTGTCTTAATCAAACCTCTACTACAATGCTCAATAATTCATATGGGGTGAGTAAATTATGGCATGAGTCAATCAACCATCTCAACTATCACTACCTAGATTAACTCAATTATCATAACATGGTTTTAAGGTTTCCATGTATTTTTTTTATAATGGTGTTGTCCATAGTTTTATAAATGGTAAGCATCCCCAAGATAACTATGATAAATTCAAATTATGTATAACTACACAACTATTAGAGCTAGCTCATAGTGACATTATTGAACCATTTTCAGCTACTTCATTTGATATGACTAGATACATACATACTTTCATCAATGAATTTTCTAGGTATACATAAATATACTTTATTAATAAAATATATGAGGTCTTTGATCATTTTTATTATTTCAAGGCACTTGTATAAATATAGTGAGTTCAAAATATCAATACTTTGTACCCAATAATGGTGGTATGTAAATAATTATTTTGAATAATTGTCCACATTAGAGTGGATTGAAATACAACATATAGTTCTATATTATTTCTACCTTTCATGCCACCAAGTGTACCCTTAGAGCTACATGGAAAATTTCATACTTAGATGACTTTATTATTAACTTTACTTGGGAGCAAGATAAATTATCCAAATGGGTACATTGAAGTCATATAAATATCATGCCTTGATTATGAATCATGAAAAGAAGAAGTATTGTGGTAGGTTAGAGAAGAACTAGAATTAGAAAGGATCAAAATAAAATAAAGAGTAAAAAATTTGATGCTATGTCAAATTCATCAAATTAGTCTTCCTTTTCTGATGGGAAACCTAATAAGGAATGACTCACATGTACATATTACAATTACTATATTCATGTTGAATATAAATTCATGAAGAAGTAAGTTGACCCACTGACTAATATGCTCAAGAAGCACAATAGTAGTGTCCCTAATTCATCGAATTAGACTTCATTAGCACAAAAGTTTTGTAAGGCCAAATACAATAATACTGGTAAAGATAAGTGAAAATAACTTGTTTCAAATTTATCACAACCTTCCAAATGAGTAATTTATTATAGTATTTTTAACCACATGGATTCATAACAATACATGTTCTCATCCTAAGATCCTTTTTTATTCCTTCTATCTCCTTTCATAGACATGACACTTTCATTAAAGTTAAAAGGAAAGGATATATTGATGTCAATGTTAGGATGTTTCATGATGTTTAATGTGTTCCATAATTATCCATAAATATCCTACAAATTTATCATATCACTCAAATTGGTTCATGTAAGAATGCTTAGATTAGACCCAATTCATTGGTTGTTAGGGAAGTAGATAGTGACTCTATAGTTGTATTTGGGAAATCAGATATTTAGTCATGATTGTATACTTTCCAACATTTTGATTATAATCAACCATATACTACATTATAAAATCATGATCACAATATAATTTAGTACATCCACACTCTTACCATGTCAAAAATCATGAAATGTGGAAAAAAATGTAACATGCCCCTATTATAATCCTAGAATTTGAAATTGTATGTGAATTCTCATTAAAAATTTAAAATTATGCTATTTTTCTTCTACAAATTAGAAATAAGAGTTCATAATCAATTCTATATGCCTCCATATTATATGTTAATAACTGATTTTTCATATTGAAACTATGAAGAAATTATTTATCTTGAAAATGACATATCTCATGTATGATAATCCCATAGAAATTTCCACATTTTTAGGTGAGGGAATTTTCTCCTAAAAGCTCACTCATCTTAAAATATAATTTAATTTGAAATATGTTTAGAAAAATTTTATCATTAAAAGCTTTATCATATGGATAAGTGTTAGGATAGTAAATTTTGAAATTTTTTATATAAATTAAGATGAAAGGTCTATAGATTATATTATTGATGATCATGTAAATGATATGTTATAATGTTAGAATTGCATGATATGGATCATGAATTTTATCAAAATCATCAAGCTCAATAATAACTCACAAAATAGTAACAAATGAAATAAAAATTACATATATGGGACAAGGGACAAAAGCAATAACATGTTTAAATGTCATAAAAAATGCATAAATATGGGGAATGTCATAAACAAGATACATGTTAAAATGTCAAACACACATAAGGCCAAGGTCTAAAATAAGTAAATGTTCAAATGTGATAAACAATAAACAATATCTCATAGAGATGCATTAAGAAAAGAGTCTCACACAAGAACCAAGGTCCAACATAATAGAAAAAAGTTTTAATCTACTATGTATAATTAAGCACCATCAATAGAACATAAAACTAGTAAAGGTAATCTAAAGTATGCATATCATGTAATGATATCCTAATAAATACCATGTTAATGTACAATATGTAATATATCAATCTTTGAAACACATTTAAATAATTTAGAGTTAAATAATATAGGGGTTATACACTAATAACAATTATAAATTTTCACATGTTAGTAAGATGCCCCAACTTAACAAATATAACAAGTGAAGGAGATTCAAACATATTAATTGGTGAAAATGATTGCATGTCATGTAAAAAACATCATAAATACCTATTAAATGAATGTGTTATATAAATAATATGTTATAAACTAATCATGAGATGAATAACATATTCTATTGAAATAATTATATTATGTAGATTATTGAAATACTATTATAACACTTTTTTAGTTGTAATATTTTTTGTGAAAGAAATTTATACTACATAATATATTATTTAACTAATAATAATCTATGAAAAGGTGGAAATGTGGTTAAGAAATTTAAAATAAATGAGAAATATGAAATAAATAATAATTAGTTAGGTATGAACCTTTTTCTTTTGAGGGGTGGGGAGTAGGGGCAGAGGGTGAATACTAAAATCAAATGTTATGTTTAATGGGGGTAAGTAATGTATTCATGTTTTTTGATTATGTTTTACTATGAATCTATGTATAATATATTTGTATTTATTATATTTGAATATTCACTAAATATATAATCTTGGGAGCAAGTATATCATGGTATCTTGGTCTATTATGTATTCACAATGTGAGTTTTTTTTGTTAATGCATGTAGCATTATTTTCAATTTTAAACCTCAGTGTTTACATTGATGATTTTAATTTTTAATAGTTTTTATATTTAAAATGAGTTGGTAAAAATAGGAATAGGATATTTCTTATTTATATAAGGGGAAATGTAGAGTTACAATCTTTTCTAGTAGAATGCTTTCAATTATGGAGCTACATTTCATGAAAATGATTTTGAAAGGGATGGAATATTGACTATAATTGATAGTATTTCTTGTACTTGTTAAAATTCAAAATATTAGTATAGATATACATTGTGAATAAACTAGATGTCAAAAATTAAAAAAAACAATAATTTCAATTGATAAATATAAGTAAACATGTATTAGGTCGAGGGGAGACTATGTAGTGGTGACAAATACATGGAATGTTTTGAAAAGTACCAATAGCCTATATAAAATAGGGGTGATGACTAATGGGTTGGCCCATCAACCCTTTTATGATAAATCCACCTCCATTCATAAGTAGGTTGGGAAGCCTCTAGTCCCAAGAAAGTCCACCCCATCATTTGTCTTTAAAGGAGATCCATTGCTTGATATCTTAGAGAATAAATATGGTCTCTCATATACAACAATGATATGCCAATTCTCCAATCTTTGGGCTCCACTCCTAAATTAGCATAGCTATATCATGGAGAAGTTTAATATCATTATGAATGGTAATATTTTCATTTTTCCTTATGACAAAGGTTTTTTCATTATTGCTTTCGAGTTGGCAAGAGAAAAAATGATGTGTTTCAATAAACTAGATGGTCATGGGACCATAATGTTTTTCTCTTAAATCCATGGTTATTTTCTTTTGACCCACTCAATGATACATTTGACATTAAATTACTTTAGATTAGGCTTCTATTTTTACCTCTATAATATTGGATATAATATTTTTTCAAAGCCATTTACGACTACTTGTATAACTTCATTTTAGCTAACCTAATCACTGAATGTCACAACCATCTTACCTTTGCATTTTTGTTGGGTGATTTCAATATTTATATATAACTTCCTAAAAAATTCAATTGAGAGTCAAATATTGGATTTGGAATTAGTCCTTAGATTATGAAAACTTGCCTTTTTTATGCCAAAATTTATTTTAAAATGGGCATTTAGACTAAGAATGTAACTCTTCTATGTGTAAAATCAGAGTCTCCTAGCGGAAGGACACCCTTCCTAAACATAAATTTATTTAAATTTACATTTAATTAATTTAATCTAAGGAGGTCATGCATGAACAATAATCAATGATCAATGAGTCATATTTATCTTCTAAAACTATTATTCTAGCTTTCTCGAGTCCAATGGTCCTAGAGAATAAAATTCCTATTCTAAGGGTAGAACTTAAGTAGACACATATAGAAAAGACAAACCCAAAAATTTCAAATAAATTAAAATATATCTACATGTTTTATTTAAATCTATTAACTCATGAGAATGAAACAAAGTTAAAAAAGTAAAACCAATGTAGAGGAGTAGCGGCTTAGAATTTGTTTAGCACATCCCTCCACTCAGGAGGGTTACACATAACTTTAAGTAGAAAATTACTAAAAATTAGTATAAAATCCCATTTTTTTGAGGTTATAAATCATGTGTAAGGTTGGTGGATGTTTTTTGGAAGTATCAATAGATAAAACATAGCTTTTACTATAGATGATTGGAACTATTGTTCGATTTTACTTATTTTTGGTACTCAACTTATGGATTTTGTGTTTGTCTTAATTATTTTATTAATGCTTGTAGATAAATCCCATTTGAGTTAAAATTTTAGATCTTTACTTGCTTTGTAACATGTTTGGGGACCTTTAAAACCTATGAGCAATACCCTATATAATAAGAAACATGTGTAGGTTCTACACACGGTAAGAATTTTGTTTCACTGTTCAATTGTAACATCTATGTGATGTTAAAAATATGGTACTATATTAATTTATGGATTTATGGACACACATGTTAGTTTATTTGGATTTCAAAAAATTAAAAAAGAAATAAATTATTATAAGGCATAAATTTCAAATTGTACATAAATATGGTATCATTTTGAAGTTTAAATTGAGTTAGTGAATTTACATAATATGGTAGAATAGAAAACATCCACATGTGATGTTGAGTGAAATTTAAATAAAGGAATACTAATGAAATGATATAATTCAAGGTCATGGCATGTGACCACAATAGAAAGAAAAATGAGATGCAAATAAAATTGAGCTATCTTTGTTTTGGCTTTCGACAAACTTAGAAGAAGTTGCCACTTATATTCCCATAACCCACAAGTCCCAATATCATATCCAAACATGTACTTAGGATGACAAAAGAGTAAGTTATTAACCTATACTTATTAATCTAGTAGAATTAATTATGTATGAAGGTATAAATTTTCTATTCAATATTTAAGTTAACTTTAATTTATTGTGTCTGTTGTTAATCTGGTTAATATGCTTTAGTAAAATTGACACTTCAAATAAATATGGGCAACATGAAGAATTTATATAATATATAACACCTATAATAATGTTAATATTGGTCATAAATTTCGTACATTGGTAATATCAACCAAAAATTATAAAACCCATATTTATATTAATTCTGGGAACTATAAAGCCAAATATTTATATGTTGTTTTTCTACATATTTTATATGTTCAATAATAAAAAAGAATTGTAGATTTAAAATATCTTATGCATGAGAGAAATTATTTATGTATACTACCCTAATTTAAATTTAAAATATGATTTATTAGTGTAGGTTGTTTTCCTATTATTTTGTTTTACCTACATTGTCTAAGTAACTTGCTTAGGATAATAGTAGGTCACCAAGGAAAATGTATAAGTCAAGTCATTTTTTAATTATGAGTGAATTTAATTAATTATTTTAGTGACCTAATTACTCACTATATAATTTATCTTTCTATGTACTTTATGGATAGTGAATGATTGTTAATGCAATTTTTTTGTTAAGATAAGTTTCTTCCTTTGTTGAGTCATTATATAGATTTCATTACACTATAGAGTTTACACTTCATGAATTTGATCCTTTCTAGATACACCATTGATTGTGGCCCACTTTGACATGGTATCAGATCTCAAATAGCAAATAAATCTCATTGATTCTATTGTGAGATCTAGCATTCTATGTTATTCAATAAATTTCAATGATTTGGGTTTTCTAGGGTTTTGTGGGGTTTCTCATAAATCTATGTAAATATACATAAAAAGAATATCAAAGTGGAAAATAGATAGCACCATTTAATTTGTAAGGTGTAAACCCTATGAAAGATTGTAAACATAATGTATTTTCATAACAGTCAATGTTTAGATATTTTTGTAGGGTTTTAAGGCCATTTTTTTAATTTATTTAAAATGTGTACATCTGGTGACTTTAATAAAAAAGAATTTTATAGGTTTTTCTAGGTTTGTCAAGAAACTAAGTGGGTTTTTTCCATATTTTTGAGGAGCCATATAAAAATCAAAAATTTGGAGGACTCTTTAATACTACAAATTTTTCAATCCTCGCAAATAGATTTGATAGTTTCTAGAATTTATTTAATGGGTTTACAACTCAAGGTAGACATTTAAGGGTCATGAGACATTGAATCTTGTAGATAAAATCACCCTTTGATGAACTTTTCATGCTTATCAGACATTAGTAGGTGGGTAACTTCATACTCTTATTTTTGCATAAAAAGGGACCCATTATCCCTCTAGTCACATGGGAGTTTAGCCCTCAGTCCCAACCAACTAAAGGGGACTTAACTTTATGATGTAGGAGTATCACTACCTCAATTTTTCATAGTATATATTTAGCATGTCTAGATTCATTAGTAAGTCGTTTTAGTCATTTGAGGATGTTAAGAGTCATGAAGTCATGTTTTATCTAGGTAGGTTTCAATAACTGTCAAGAGTGAATTACTCACTTAATGATTCACATTGATAGTTAATCTAGTAGTTATATAGTTCTCCAATGTACCAAAATAAGTAGAGAGTTAGTTATGGAATTTTGAGTCTTTGTAAATAGTAAGTTGCTATTGAGAAAGGTCATTCAAAAAAGTAAGCATAAATTAGGGTTTTAGATTTGAAAAGATACAATGTAATAAACCCCAAGCAAGTGATTATGTAGTTCTTTTTTGGAAAATAATGTTGTTATAGACATATGTCCTTAGTATGAGCAAAGAACAAATAATGCATAGGTAGAGTGTAATGAGAGATTGTTTATAAAATCAAGCTATGAATTTCTTAGCAATGTGAATAAGTGGACTTTATTGTATTATTGAAATTCATTATATAACATGAAACTTGTTCATTCGTTATGGATGAGAAATACAATGATATGTATGTATACCCTATTTGAGTGTGGGTAATGTGAATAGAGACATTCTTTATGTTTTACATATAAAAGGGATTATAGACACATAAGATAATAGGTGAAGTATTTAATTTGAGATGTTATTCATTACTTAAACATTTGAATCAATAATTTCCATATGTGGTGTATAATAATTCATATAAACTAAACAATGATGATACCTAAGCCCACAATTATACTCCATTGAATATATGAATGTATATATAATTGGCTTGAGCAATTGAAATGTTTGGCTAGTACTACATAAAAATGAATTCAGACTTGTCTCAAGACTACTTGAAGTGATTATAAACTAATTTAGGAAGAATATCAAATGTTTATTTAATGTCAAACTATGTAGACAAACTATTTTAGTAAAATTGATAATCTTTCCCATATTTATGAAATTAATGTGATTTTATAGTAGTTCAAGAATGGAAAAAACCCATTAGAGAGTTTATAAATATAAATTATGGCCCAAAAGATACTTCATTTTTCTAAAATTTAAATTTTTTGAGTTAAGGAAATGATGGATATATGGGGACATGAACTCTAGAAATTCATGTCCTGTTGCAGAGTCCTATCCCTTCATGAAAGGTACTGAGTTTGGGGTTTAATTCAAAGTATACATATGCATAAAGGTGTTTGAAATAGAAATATTATTTATTTATATGATAATATATTTATTTATATTTAAATTATGTATTGTGTTATGCCCAGGATATGTCAAATTGGTAAACTAAGTGTCAATGAAGTGAACATTTCAATTATTGTTAAAAATGGATAAAATAGGCATGATAAAATATTTGTGACAAAATTTAGATTACTACATTTCCACCAGCTTTTTAGTATATAAATTTAGTTACTATATTAAAGGAAATCCATACCTTAGTGTGTAAGACACACTTTGTCATTGAGCTATGTACTTGAATGTGAAAGGCACCACAATAGTTTGTAAACCTTATTAAATTTGAACATTTAAAAATTTTCTTGAATTTTGAAAATTGTAATTTGAAATGAAGTTTTATAAATATAAAATTGCTTGTATTTTAAAAAATTTGAAATAGAAATGAGAATATATAATGAATACACATGTATATTTGATATCCAAGTTATTTTGGTAAATTTTATTGGTGATGGGACTTCCTTGAAGCATTGGAGAATTGATTCATCCCATTAAGAACTTGTAAAATATGGTTCCAAAGATAAACCATTAGATAAAATCAAGGGTGGTGAAATCCAAACTTGCATTTAATCTTTGGAAGTGAAATAGTACTCATTTAAGAATTTTTGAGTTTGATTTTATATATATATATATATATATATATATATATATATATATATATATATATATATATATATATATATATATATATATATTTGTAACCCAAATATGTAAACAATTTTGAGTCCTACTAGATTTATACACATAATTTTAGATTACTTAGTGACTACAAGTCATGCACTATGGAACTCAACTAAATCAACCATTGTTGATGGTTTATAGGTTAAATTATAAAATCCTAGTGTATCTTGTTATTTGAAGGCATGATCACAATATAATTGATTAAATCCACTCTTTTACCACGCCTAAAACTATGAAATGTGGCACAAAACTATATCATGCCCCTATTATAATCCTATAATTTGAAATTGTATGTGAATTATCATTAAAATTTCAAAATTTTGTTATTTTTCTCCTTGAAATTAGAAATTAGAGTTGATATGCTATGTAATATGCCTCTATAATATGTGTCAATAACTAATTTTTCATATTGAAACTATGAAGAAATGATTTCTTTTGAAAATGAATTATCTCATGTATGATAATCTCATGAAAATTTCCCCATTTTTAGGTGAAGGAATTTTATCATGAAAAGTCACTCATTTGAAAATAAAAATTAACTTGAAATATGTGTAGTAATATTTTAACATTTAAAATTTTAGCTTATGGATGAGTGGTAGGATAGTAAAATTTGAATGTTTGTATATAAACTAAGATGAAAGGTCTACAAATTGTATCATTGATGCCCATGGAATTAATATGTTAGTATTTAATTATGTTAGAATTGCATGATATGGAACATGAAACCTATCAAAATCATCAAACTCAATAATAACATACACAAAAACCACACATTATATATAAATTCCATAGTTAGGCCAATGGCCAAAAGCAAGGACATTTTAAAATATAATATTTTTTTTTTGTAGACATGGGGAATGTCATAAATAAGATATATGTTAAAATATTACACACACATAGATCCAAAGGCCAAAATAAGTAAATGTTCAAATGTCATAAACAACACAAAATATCTCATAGAGATGCATCAAGAAAAGAGTCTCACACAAGGTACAAGGTCCAAAATAATAGAAAAATGTTTTAATTTAATATTTACATGTAGGAATTGTCAATAGAACATAAATCAAGTAAAGGTAATCTAAACTATGCATATGTCATGTAATCATATCCTAATTTATACCATGATCATGTGCACTATGTAAAATATCAATCTTAGAAAAACATGTAAATAATTTAGAGATTAATAATATAGGGGTTATACACTAATAACAATTTTAATTTGTTGCATGTTATAAATATTCCTCAATTTAGAAAATCTAACAAGTAGAGGAGATTCCAACATATTAATATGTGAAAATTATTGCATTTCATGCAAAAAAAATCATTAATAAATATGAATTTAATGTGTGTTATATAAATAATATGTTATAAACTAATCATGTGATAAATAAAATATTACAAATATGTAAACTAGATTATAGCCATGTTTACTTCCTAATTTATTGATATGTACAATATTTGAATGGTTATGTATTTTTTCAAAATATATAATTTTTTTTATATTTTTTAAATATGGAAAATTTTATCAACAATAATAGACACATAAATTAAATAAATGTGTCAAAAATAAAATTAGGGAGATTAATATAGATAGTTCAATGTAAGTGTCATTGAAGATGTGAACTAGTAAGAAATTTCCATTTGCCAAATATAAAAAACTTCAGCCTTAGGGAATGTGAATTTAAACTATTATGAATATGTGGGAGATTGAAAAATGTATGCAAATAGTTTATCGTAATTTATTATTTCTTCACATTTATCCTCATCTAGATATGTCATATGAATGATAAATATATCTTAAAACATAGTTTTTAATGTAAAACTTAAAACTTCACACTAACACTAATTCAATGGTCTAAACGTTGAAATAATTGAATATTTTTATTTTATAAATATAGATTCTGTTTAAATAAATACAAATAATAAGGTCAACCAAATACGAGAAGAGAGGAAATCATTTCTATCATGTTCTGTTTAATTTTTTCTTGAGATAAAAATTATAAAAATCTAGGAAAACATTACGCATGAAATTAGATCAATGTTACTATGAACAAGGCTAGACAATTTTTGGATACTATGTATAATCATGAGGATAAAGTAGAATTGCCATGAGGTCAAAAATTCAATGAAATACAAGGGAATGAAATAATGGTAAAGTTTTTGGATATGAAAAAATGTATTGAAATAGGTATATTATGTAGATTATTGATAAATTATTATAACACTTTTTTAGTCGTAATAATTTTTTTGAAGGAACATTATAACACATAATACATTATTTCACTAACAATAAACTATGAAAAGGTGGAAATATGGCTAATAAATTTATAATAAATGAGAAATATGAAATAAATAATAATATTTTTTTAGGTATAAACCTTTTTTCAGGGGGGCGTGGGGGGATACTATAATAAAATATTATGTTTAAGGAGGGTAGGTTATGTATTCTTGTGTTTTGATTATATTTTAATATTACTATTTGTATAATAGATTTGCATTAATTATGTATAAATATTAATTTAATATATCTTCAGAGTAAGTATATGGTGGTGTCTTGGTCCATTATGTATTCTCCATATGAGTTTTTTTATTAATGCATGTAGCATTTTCTTCAATTTTAAACCTCAAACTACACATTGATGATTTTAATTTTTAATAATTTTATATTTAAAATGAGATGTTGAAAACAAGCATAAGATATTTCTTATTTACATAAGGTTAAATGTAGAGGCATAAAATTTTAGCATTTGGAATTGCGTTAAAACCTTTATGTGCCTTTTTAAAGTTGTAAACCCTATCTTTGTGCCATAACAAGATAAAAATATGTGAAGGATTAAAACCAAGATATTGGTTGGGATTTTTATATATCTAAACACCCCACTATGTTTAGTAGTTCTTATATACCAATACTTTGCAGAGGGATCAAAACTCCATATAGATCTCCTTGGTAAGTGCATTTTATAATTATACTCCATTAAATATATGAATGTATATATAATTATCTTGAATAATTGAAAATGTTTGGGTAAAGATACATAAAAATGAATTAAAACATGGCTTATGACTACTTGAAGTGCTTAAAATATATTTTGTGAAGAATATCAAAATTTTATTCAATGTGAAACTATGTAAATAAATGATTTTAGTAAAGTTGATAATCTTTCCCATATTTATGAAATGAATGTGTTTTTATAGTGGTTTAAGTAGGGAAATAACACATTATAGAGTTTATAAATATAAATTATGGCCTTAAAGATACATTCCTTTTTTAAAATTTGAATTGTGTGAGTTAATTGCATGATCGATATATGGGGACATGAACTCTAAAAATTCATGTCCTATTGGGGAGTCATAGCCCTTCATGAAAGGTACTTAGTTGGAGTCTAAGTCAAAGAAAACACATGCATAAAGGTGTTTTCAATAGTAATATGATTTATTTATATGATAATATATTTTCTTGTATTGAAATTAGGTCTCATCTTATGCCTAGGATATTCAAATTTGCAAACTAAGTATAAATGAAGTACATGTGTCAATTATTGATAAAAAGGGAGAAAATAGGCATGATCAAATATTTATTACAAATTGAGCTTACTACATTTCCACCACCCTTTTAGTATATAAGTTTAATTACTAGATAAAGGAAATCCATACCCTAGTGTGGAAGACACACTTTGTCATCGAGCTACGTAATTTAATGTGCAAGGCACCACATCATTTAATAAACCCTAGAAAACACATGAAGTAGTTATTTTTTTATTTTAAGATTTAAGTTTGAACATTTAAAACTTTGTTCAAATGTTGAAAATTGTAATTTAAAATTAAGTTTACTAATTTTAAAATTGCCTATATTTTAATAATTTTAAAATTGAAATAAGAATATATAATGAATACACATGTATATATGATATCAAGTTATTCTGGTATCTTTTATTGGTGATGGTGCTTCATTGAGCATTGTATCATTGATTCATCCCATGAATCATTTTGAAAATATGGTTACATAGCTAAACCATTGGATACAATCAAGGGTTGTGAAACCCCAACTTGTATTTACTCTTTTGAAGTGAAATATTGATCATTGAAGAATGTTTAACGTTTTTTTTTTTTTTTTTTCCATATTTATAACCCAAATATTTAAATAAGTTTGAATCCTATTAGATTCATATACATAATTTTAGATTACTTAGTGACTCCAAGTCATGCGCTATACAACTCAACTAAATCAACCATTGTTGATGATTTATAGATTCAATTATAAAATCTTAGTGTATCTTGTTGTATAAAACCATGATCAGAATATACTTGAGTACATACACACTTGTACCATGTCCAAAACTAAGAAATGTGGCACAAAACTATATCATGCCCCTATTATAATTCTAGAAATTGAAATTGTATGTGAATTCTCATTGAAAATTTGAAATTATGTTATTTTTCTCTTCAAAATTAGAAATAACAGTTCATATGATATTTCATATGCCTCTATAATATGTCTCAATAATTTATTTTTAATATTTAAACTACAAAGAAATTATTTCTTTTGAAAATAACTTATCTCATGTATGAGAAGCCCATATAAATTTCCCCATTTTTAGGTGAGGGAATTTTATCATGAAAAATTCAATCATTTGAAAATAAATTTAGCTTAAAATATGTGTAACAATATTGTATCACTTATATTTTTAACATATGGATAAGTTTTAGGATAGTAAATTTTGAAATTTTATTTATAAATTAAGGTGAAATGTCTATAGATTAAATTATTGATTCCCACAAAATTAATATGTTAGTATGTAAATGTTATAATTGCATGATATGGATCATGAAACTTATAAAATTCATCAATCTAAATAATAACACACATTAAAAGCACAAATGATATAAAAATTCCATAGTTTGGCCGAGGGCCAAAAGCAAGTATATATTCAAATGTCATAAAAAAGTGCATAGAAATTGGGAATGTAATAAACAAGATACATGTTAAATTTTCACACACACTTAGGTCCAAAGGCTAAAATAAGTAAATGTTCAAATTTCATAAACAACACAAAATATATCATAGAGATGCATCTAGAAAAGAGTGTCACACAAGGGCCAAGGTCCAACATAATAGAAAAATGGTTTTAATTTACTATATACCGGTAAGCACCATAAATTGAAAATAAAACTAGTAAAACTAATGTAAACTATGAATATGTCAAGTAATCATATCCTAATGAATAGAATTTTCATCTAAACTATATAAGATATCAATACTATAAAGACATAAATAATTTAGAGATCAATAATATAGGGGTTATACACTAATAAAAATTATAATTTGTTTTATGTTAGAAAGATGCCCCAATTTAGAAAAGCTAACAAGTAGAGGATATTCCTACATATTAATCTATGAAAATGATTGAATGTCATGAAAAAAACATCATTAATACTTTTGAATTGAATGTGTGTTATATTAATAATATGTTCTAAACTAGGCACGAGATAAATAACATATTACAAATATGTAAACTAGATTTATAGTAATGTATAGGTCCTAATTTTTTTATTTTTACAATATTTTAATGGTTATGTATTTTTTATAAATATATGATTACTTTTATATTTTTTTAATATGCAAAAATTTATCAACAATAATAGACACTTAAATTAAATAAAGGTGCAAAAAATAAAAGAGATATTAATCTAGATAGTTAAAAGTAAGTGTCAATGAAGATGTAAACTAGTAAGAAATTTCCATTTGCCAAATATAAGAAACTCCCCCTTATTGAATGTGAATTTAATCTATTATGAATATGTTGGAGATCGAAAAATTTATGCAAATAGTTTATTTTACTTATTATTTTTTGACATGTATGCTTGTCTAGATATGGCATATGCATTATAAATAGATCTTGGAAAATAATTTTTCTAAGAAAAAATTACTTCACACAAAAACTAAGTCAATGATCTAAAAATTGAAATAATTGAGGCTTTCTATTTTGTAAATATAGATTCTAGTCAAATAAATAAAAAGGATAGGATCAACCAAATAAGAATAGAGAGGAAATAATTTCTATCATCCTTTGTTTTATTTTGTCTTGAGATAAAAATTATAAAATTCTAGGACAACACTATGAATTAAAGTAGATGAATATTACTATGAGCAAGGTTGGAAAATGTTTGGATACTATCTATAATCATAAGAATAAAATAGAATTTCCATGGAGCCAACACATTAATGAAATACAATAGCATGAAATAATGGTAAAGTGTTAAAAATGTATTGAAAGAAGTATATTATGTAGATTATTGATATAGTACTATAACACTTTTTTAGTTATAATAATGTTATTGAAGGAATATTATACCACATTAGACATTATTTCACTAATAATAAACCACAAAAAGGTGACATTGTGGCTAAGAAATTTATAATAAATGATAAAGATGAAATAAATAATAATAATTGGTTAGGTATAAACCTCTTTTAGTGGGGGTGTGGGGGGGGATACTAAAATTAAATGTTTTTTTTAAGGTGGGTATGTTATGTATTCATGTGTTTTGATTATATTTTACTCTGATTTTATGTATAATATATTTCCTTTTATTATGTTTAAATATTCAATAAATATAGAATATTGAGAGTTTATATGGTGGTATCTTAGTCCATTATGTATTATCAATTTGAGTTTTTTTGTTAATGCATGTAGAATTATTTTCAATTTTAAACCTCAAACTACACATTGATGATTGAAATTTTAATAGTTTTTATATTTAAAATGAGGTTTTAAACATAGGTATAGGATATTTCTTATTTACATAAGGGGAAATATAGTGTTACAAACTTTTACAGCTGAAGGCTTTCAATTATGAAGCTACATTTCATCCAAATGATTTTGAAAGGCATGAAATATATATATATATATATATATATATATATATATATATAATTTCTTATACTTGTGAAAATTCAAATGGAAAATATTGGCATGGATATAAATTATGAATTAACTAGATGTAAAAACTTAAACAAGTTATAATTTCAATTTATAAATACAAGTTAATGTGTGTTAGTGTAAGGGGAGACTAGGTAGTGGTAACCAATAAATGGAATTTTTTACTAAATACGTTGATCCTATAAAAAATAGGGGTGTTAATTATTGGGTTAGCCCATCAACCCTATTATGATGAATCCACCTCTAGGTATAAGCAGGTTGGGAAGCCTCTAGTCCCAATAAAGTCCACCCCATTAGTTATCTTTCAAGTAAATCTATTGCTAGAGATCCTATAATGCAAATATGATTTATTGAATACAATAATGATATGCCAATTCTCCAATCTCTAGTCTTCCCTCCTAGGTCTACATGACTAGGACATGGAAAATTGGAATATCCTTATGAAAGGTAATATTTAAATTTTTTCATATGCCAAAGGTTATTTCATTATTATTTTGCTTTTCCTAGTAGATAAAAATGATGTATTTTTGGATACTAGATGGTCATCGAACCATAATTTTTTGCTATTAAAGCCATGGATATTGGCTTTTGACCAACTAAAATAGACATTTGACATCAAAATAGTTTAGGTTATGGTTCCATATTTACCTATGTAATTTTTAATAGAATATTATTTCAAATCCATTGGAAACTCAATATGTGACTTCATTCGAGGTGACCCATCCACTGGATATTATAACCATCTTACATTTGCATGTATGTTCATTAATTTCATTATTTATATAGAACTTATTAAGAAATCAAATTGAGGGTCTAAGATTGGATTTGGAATCAGTCCTTAGACTAAGATAAATTACCTTCTAAATCCAAAAATTTCTTTGAAAATGGGCAATGTATCCTAGAATGTAACTCTTCTAATTGTAAAATGGGAGTCTCCTAATGGAAGTATACCCTTCCTAAACATAAATTTATTATAAGTGACTTTGAATTAATTGAATATGAGGAGGTCATGCATGAAGAATACTCAAAGAGGGAGAAGTTAGATCTAACTTATAAAAATATTGTTCTATCTTTCTCTAGGCCGATGGTCCTAGAGAATGAAATTCTTGTTCCAGGGGTAGAAACCAAGTATATGCATCTATAAATGACAAACCCAGACCCTTAAAATAAATTAAAATCTCTCTACATGTTTACCCTTAATCTATTGACTTGATAGAATAGAACAGAGTGAAAAAATTAAAAAATGTAGAAGAGTAGTGGCATAGGTTTCTTTCAATATGTCCCTCCACTCATGAGGGTCATGCATAAATTTAGCATATAGCTATTGAAAAAATTTAAAAATTACCCTATTTTTGTGGATATAAATCATTCATAAGATTTTTGGATGTTATTTTAAAGCATCCCTAGATACAAAAAATATTTTTTTTAGATGGTTGGAAGTGTTGTTCGAATTTACTTATTTTTGGTTCTCAGCTTCTGGATTTTGTGTTTTTCATGCCTACTTCATTACTGCTGCTAGAGGCATCCCATTTGAATGAAAATTTCACATCTTTATCTCCTTTTTAATAATTTTTGGTACCTTCAAAACCCATGACCATTACCCTTTTTAATAAAAAACATGTGTTGGTGCTACACATGGTAAGCATTTTACTTCATTTTTCAATTATAACATCTATGTGATGTTCAAAAAATAGTACTATATTAATTTGTAGATTTGTGGCCACACATGTTAGTTTAATTGGGTTTCAAAAAAAGTATAAAATAAATAAATTATTATAAGGCATAAATTTTAAATTTTACATAAATATGGTATCATTTGAAGTTTAAATTGATATGGTGAATTTATATATTATGGTAAAATAGAAGACATCCACATGTGATGTTGAGTGGAATTTATATAAAAGTATATTGAGGAAATGATATAATGCATAATAATGGTATATGGACACAATATAGTGAAAAAATAGATGACAATAAAATTGAGTTAGGTTTATTTTGGCTTTCGACAAAATTGGGAGAAATTGCCACTTATACGCCCATAACCCAAATTTCCCGAGATCATATCCTAACATGTATATGAGATGAAAAAATAGTATGTTAGAAACCCATACATATTAATATAATATAAATAATTATGCCTGAAGGCATAAATTTTTTTAATCAATATTTAATTTAAATTTAATTTATTGTGTTTGTTACTAATTTGGCTGATATTCTTTGGGAAAATTGAAACTTGAAATAAATATGGGTAACATGAATAAGTTTGATAATACATATCACCTATAAGATTATGAATATTTGGAATTAATTTCTTACATTGGTAATATCAACAAAAAATTATAAAACCCATCTGTATATTAACTAAGGGAACTACAAATCCTCATATTTATATAGCATTTTTCAACCTATTTTAAATGCTCGTTAGTCGACAAGAATTGTAGACTTTATATATATTATGCATGAGGGAAATTGATTATGTATACTAATCTAATTTCAATTTTCAATTTCATTTTATTAGTGTGGGCTTTTTTCCTACTATGTGGTTATACCTACATTGTCTAATTAGTTTGGTTAGGTTAATAATGTCATTAGGGAAAATGTATAAGTTAAGTCTTTTTCTAATTATGAAGTGAGTTAATTACTTTTTTTGGTAACCTAATTACTCACCATATAGTTTATATTTCTAGGTACCTAATGGACAATGAATGAATGTTAATGAACCTTTTTATTGTGAAGTTAAGCTTCTTCCTTTGTTGAGTCATTATTTAAATTTCATTACTCTATATAATTTACACTTTTTTTCATTTGATCCTATCCAGATAGATCCTTGATTATGGCCCACTCTGACATGTTATCATAGATTAATTGGTAAATGAATTTCATTGATTTGATTTTCATATCTATCGTTCTAATTTACTCAATAGTTTTCATTGATATGGGTTTTCTAAGGTTTCTCATAAATATATGTGTAAATATATATATATATATATATATATATATATATATATATATATATATATATATATATATATATATATATATATATATAGTATCAAAGTGGAAAATGGATAGCACCATTTAATTCAGAAAGTGTAATCCCTAAGAATAACAATAAACATAACCTAGTATTGTGACAATCAATTTTCATATATTTTTGGAGGGTTTAGGACCATTTTTAAAATTATATTAAAATGTGTACATCTTGTGACCTTAATCAAAAACCATTTTTGTGTTTTTTAATGTTAATGAGGAAACCAAGTAGGTCATTAACATATTTTTTAGGAGCCATATAAAATTCACAATTTTGGAGGTTTCTTCAATGCAACAAAATTTTCAATCCTTGTAAATAGTTTGGACATTTGGGGGAATTTTTACAACATGACTGCAAATTGAGGTAGACATTCAAGGGTCATGATACATTGAATTTTGTCCAAAATATCAAGCTTTGATGAATATTTCATGATTTTTATACATTATTAGGTGGGAAAATACAATACTTCAGAGTCTTATCTTAATAAAAATTGGGACCCCTTATTTATTTGGTCACATGGGAGTCTAAGCACTTGATCATAACCAACCCAAGCAGACTTAACACTAACTCATAAAAGTTGACCAAACTTTTGAACACCCAATTTTTTTCAAAGTGGAGACCATTATAAGTTTTTAATAATTATTCTAACTTTAATAACATTCATTTTGTATCTCCTTTTTAAGATCCATTTTTTTAATTATGATTTTTTTTGATATCTACACATTGGATATATTATTATTCTTTTTTAAATTTCACATCTGTGGATTCAATGGGGTTGCATATCAAGTCTTTCAGCACATACTTCCTTGTGTACCATGGATTAGAATCAAGTTCAATTTGTTACACCATTTAACTATCACAAGTGAAAATCTAAAGTGAAAATACTAATGAGGAGTGACGGCTTACACCAAATCAAGATAGATCAATAAAAATAACTAACACTTGATGTAGAGAAGGTGAAGTGGTTCAATATAAGTGATGAATCCTATTGTCTACCATGCCTATTTATGTCTCCCAGCCCACTCTTTCATATTTAATCTATTACTATTATTTAGTTTTGAACCACAATGAAAAAAATATTTGTAGAGCATGACATAATGAAGGGTCATGAGTTGATTAATAAGCACATAAGTTTAAGCCTAGGTGATTTTGACACTATATAAGAATTATTCAAAATATTTAATTCACTTAGGTTATAGTTAAAAATATGTTAAATTATAAAAAATAATGATAAAATTATTCTTTCCATCAATAAAAAATTAACATCTAACTATTCTTTATTAATTTTTACCTTCCTTTCCCACAAGTGTATCCTTGAAGCTACATTTACAATGACATCCTTAGATGAATTTATTCTTGACTTGAATCAAGAGTAAGACAATATTATTTTAATAGGTGACCTAAAGTCATATGAATTATAGGCCTTAATTTTAAGGCATGAAAAATAAAAAACATTTGGTAGCAAGCTGAACAAATAGAACAAGAAGGACCTAGAGAAAACATAGGTTCAAAATCAGATGCTAAGTTAAAATAATCAAAAGAATTTTCCTCTTTAGATATGAAACCTAAGAAATATTGAATCACATATGGATACTATAAGAAACCTAGGCATGATTAATATCAATGCATGAAGAAGTAGATTGGCCAATTGACTAAGATGCTCTACAAGCATAACATTAGTGTCCCTAATTCTTCTAATCATATACATCATAATTGGAGTATTATAAGACCAAAGACAATAATAAGTGAAAAGATAATAGCAAAGTACTTGTCATAGTTACATCCCAGCCATCCACATGGGTAACTGGTTCTTGTGCATTATACCACATTGACTCATCATAGGATATGTCCATGTGTCAAAATCAAAGATGGATTCTTCCCATTACACATGTTTTAGGATTTAGCTAATGAAATGTTTTAAAAAATGTGTGTTATCTAGTTATTTTACACCAAAAGATCAAAATGTTTCAAGTATTTCTTGTTTCAAAAGAGGATAAAATTTTATTTTCTTCAATCATTTAGTTTAATTCTCGAGCTTTGTTTCTCAAGTTGTATTTCCCTAGCTTTTATCAAAAAAAAATTTGGGAGGGGGGAGAGATGTGAATGCATATGTTCCATTATATTATAGTATTCTTGTGTAGTTCATGCTATTTTGACTCTCATAATATCAATTATATTAGTGTTTTGATAAATTGAGAGTAACTCAATGTAAATCTGAGAGCGTTCTAGATTTTATTGTATTTATGGAAGAGTTTTACCAGCTCGTGGGTACTACATAATTTATGAGCTATTTATTATTACTAATATGCATGTAATATTGTAATTACATAAATATATGATTTTTGCATTAAACCTTGTGAAGGTAATAGAAACAACCTATATTTTTTATTTTATAAATTCAACATTAGTTTTGAAATATATATATATATATATTTCAAAACTAATGTTGAATTTATAAAATAAAACATGATAATTATAAACCATAAAAATATTATTTTTATACAATTTGAATTAAAAATTATGGACATTACAAAAGTGATTGGGATTTATTTCTAATTGTGCCTCCCTCTTTGTACCTAAATATATATAAATTTGATTAGCCACTATGGAATTAAATAGGCACAACAATATGACAATGACTAACAGATTTATTCAACCATAGCATTTTTATTAGATTGAGATAAGGATAGAAATTTTGGCAATGGATTTTGTAATTAAATGTACGAACATGGTTGTTTCTTCATCACAGATCGATGCAATTTTCCCATTGAAAAAGTATTAGAGGATTCCTTTGCTGAGTTTTATCTCATGTCCTCCATTCAAGGATGTGTAAATTCTATACAATGAGTTGAGTTAATTTTTCCTTTTGTCAGTTCAAAATATAAAACTTTGTACATATAGTGAATATTTTGGCATCTATTATTGAAAATTCATACGATTTGAGTGAAGTGATAAAATATTTACTAATTTATTCTTGTTTTAACTTCAACCTCTATATGCAATTATCTTTAAAACACAATTATGTGATAATAACAAACATATATATTGTAATCATATGAATGCTTAATTGATTATACCTTTAAACCGGTTATACCTATATAAAAATAATAATTTGAACCAATGAAAATGCATACAAATATATAGGTCAAAATGAATAGTTATCTCAATCTAATAATATTTCTAGAATTTAGAATTTTTTAGTATAGATAAAACTTATATTACTTTGACTTATATTTTGATTTATCTTTAATTACCTTTATCCTCCTTTCCAGGATCAAAACCTCTTGCCAAAAATAAGTTGAAAATAATGCTATAAAAAATAATTAAATATTCAAGCATTATAAAATGTTCTACAATCTTAAATTTAATATCTTAGATGAAAAATTTAGGAACCCAAAAATAAATAAATTAATTAATTACCATGCATGCAATCCATGTACATAAAGTCAATTTTTTGGTTCAAATATCTGTTACCCAACTAAAATATTATTTGCATGCATTTGGTATTTTTGTGGTGAATAATTAAGTACTATAATTTATTTATGGAATCAATTATGGATTCAACAATGTAAGTACATGGGCATGATGGAGATAAACAATGACCATTAAGCTCAATAGAATTATCTATGAAAATAATAATATTGAAGAAACAATACTCATGCTCACTATCTTCATCCTTGACATATACACCTTATTGGTGTAATTTTGATTGCTCAATTCCATCTCCCAGAAGGTGTGTTGTGTGAGATTAGAATTCATTTTCCTTCAAAAATCTTTTAAAAATTTCTTTAAATATTTGTATGACATAATCAAACCTAGGGTTTGGAAGAAGTACCTACGTTTACCCATCATAGAAAATTAAGCATGACACCGACATTAAAACCTATAAGTCACACAAGATGATATACTTTTGGTTTTGGGTGATAATAAATTCATATTTGAATAGCAGAGTAAACATCTCAACTAAAATAAATAATGGCATTCTACTATAACAATTGAATAAATAAAATGAATGACAAAAATAGGTCAGTAAGACTAGAGTATATTTTATATAAATATGAAATAACCATATTGCAAAGAAAGTGGAACTCACTATGGAAGCCAACTAGAAATAAAGATAAATAAATCATTGTAAAAAAATGTAGATGGTAATAAATAATTTACATACCTCTTCTACATTGATGATTTCCTTGGTATGTTGCATGGGAATACAACCATGTAAAAAGATCAATGCAATTACATAAAAATTAAAATTACCCACATGTTTAGTCAATAAAAGATCATCAAATTATACTAAAAAATAACCAAGTATGTGCATAATTATGTGGAGATAATTTAACACTAAATGAATGACCTCTAATTTAGAATAATCGCATTTACATGATTGAGAATGGTAGATGATAATGATAGAATAGATTAAACAATGAACTAATATCTTGCATGGAATTAAAGGTGGTACATAATGGATTAGTTTTTTGCATTGGTCAACTTAGTATCCATACCTGATTCTCAATAATTTACTAGGAAACATCATTCCTCAATGGTGAAAAATATATGAAATAAACTTTTGTGGCTTACTTTACATATGAAATTTCTCATCATAAGAGTACACATCATTAATTAATGTCACTTCCTTGGAGGCCATGAAAATATGTTTTATATATGGTATGGTTATATTGAAAATAGAATGAAAATAATAATGGAAATCTGTCAAAGTGGGCCACACTTGAGGATCTATCTAGATACGATTCAATCCATGAAGCTTAACCTATATGGAGTAGAGAAATCTGAAGAACAGCTCAAGAAAAGAAGTTTGTCTACAAAAAAAATCATTAAAATTCATTCATTAGCCAATATGTACATAGGAAGGTATATTATAAAGTGAGGATTGAGGTCATCCAAAAAGGTAATTAACTAAACTTACAATTACAAAATGACTTAAATTACATTTCCCCTAATGACCTATTATTAACCTAAACAAGAAAATTAGAACATGTGGGTAGAACCAGATAGTGGTAAAATGGCTACCCTAACACCAGTTTAATCATAGTTTTTATATGTAAAAAAAATGGTCCTAACACAAAGGATTAATAAGTACCCAAGTACATATAAATGATCCTCTAGAGGAGGAATAAGTTGGAGTTTCTCAAACCCTAAGAAGAGACTGATAATGAAGACACTCTCTCAATGAAGGTTTTGTGAACATATTTGCAATTTGATTTATTATCTAAATGTAACATAGATCAATGACTTGTCCATGGATGATATCCAAAGTGAAATGCATGCAAATATAGATGGGTTTGGTCTGTTTATAGACGACATAATTCCTATATATCTAAATTATACTTTGATTGTCATAGAATATGAATGTTGGTCATCAAAATTGGATTAAAAACTCATTGAGAATCCCATGATTCCAAATAGCCTCAATGGAAGCATTAAAAGATTCTTTGTATTTTACTCAATATAAGATAAAATAATAACATTTTACTTCTTGCTTGACCAACTAATCAAACCCAAACCAATAGATAAATTATATCCTAAAGTAGACATACAATTCAGTATTTCTCCAACCCAATTTGAATCTATATAACCAATTAAATCAATGTTGATGCCTACTCTATAGTGAATAATAAAAATACGAGTACCTTAAATACAGTGGAGAATATATTTTATTGTTTTTAAATGTAACTCATGTGGTAAATACATAAATCTAGAGACCATGCCCATTCGATATGAAATGTCACGTCAATTTTTCCTAAGGTAGATGAAATTATTAATAAGTTGTACATATGAGGTAACATAAACCAAAGGAGATAGATAATCAGCCTCAATATTTATGCTCAATAAAAATAGACTTTAAGTTGCCTTATAATCAACCATAGTGGATGGTGTATCTAAATCAACAATATACTTCGATGACACAATAGTGATCACAGAGTCAGAATAATAAATTTAAATCCTTAAGAAGTATTTCCACAACCCCAAGCTACTCACTAAGAAATTTTAAGATAAAGTATTTTTCACTATAATGATGGTCGATGAATAACTTATTTTGATCAAAAAGTCATTTGCATATAGAACCAAAATCAACAGTGAATTATACAACCATAAAATATAGACATTTAGATGAAAATAGAATTTGGTGAACCCAACTAAAATAATTTAAAATATTTATTCTTGGAATACCAATCTTGAAGATTTTTTTAAGGCCATAGTTATATTTAAAAAGTTTTCCAACTAAAGAAGAATCTTCTAAAAATCCTTCTAGTTTCTCCATATATATTTCCTATTTAAGGTAAACTTCAAAAAAGGAACTCATCACATCCATCTGATGAATATCCCAAGGATGTGCTAAAATAGTGGAAAGAGTGAGTCAGATTAGCTTCATTTTGATCATTGGGTCAAATATCTAGGTATACTAAAAAACATTTTTCTACCAAACATTCTATGAAATTACCTATAGACCTATTTGTTATAAATTTTGTGTTATATATCCACCTACATCAAACAAGTTTTCATCCTTTAGGAAGAGGTACTAAATACCAAGTATTGTTTGTCAGCAAGGAATCATTTTCATATTCCATAGTAGTATCCCACTAAGAATAGAGTCAAATGTAATGAAATATTCTGGGGCATCATGGAATAATAAATGGGTTCACCTAGTGTCTATTAGATCTCCATCCCAGTGGACAATAATTTGAAATGTCTATCTAGATAAGAGTGGACCATATGTCATATAGTTAGGATGATATCTCTCATTCACCAAAGGTATTTTTAGAGAAAGAGGAGGTGAAAACTCATCACTATTCTCATCATCAACACTATAAAATAATGTGGATCATCAGGAAGCTACTTTAGCATATTTAAATAGACAAATCCTAGTGTATCCAAGGAAGATAGAGAGGTATAGTGGGGATTCCAAAGGATCCTCTTGATAGTGAATGCTTCTCTCAATGGGAAACTCATGAGTGGTGGGGTGGAAGTTGGATTGCCTTCCATTTCTTCTTTGGAATAAAATATATAATAATAGATCCAAACATTAGAAAGTGCTTCACAATGGGTTTCTATCCACTCCTATATTTAAAAGGAGTGACTCCCTTAAATGCGTTATTAGGAAATTAATCTTGGTTATAATCAGAATAGTTGTTAGGCTTGGCCTAATACTGACATGTAATAAACTTGAGTGTAGTATACACTTGGCCATTTCCTTCAAAGACATGTTATTATCAGTTTTAATACTGTAAATGTGAATATTATATGGAAATATATCTTTTAGTTCAATCCCCCTTGAAGTGAAAAATTACATAAAATAGTTATTAACATATTACCATCATTATCGATGTGTAAAATATTAATGGATTAACCTAAATATTTTTATAAAAGTTTCTTAAACTCTTAAAAATGATCAAATGCCTAATATTTATGCTTAATAAATTACACCCAAGTATCCCTCAAAAAAGTCATTAGTGAAACTAAGCATGTATTTTGACATGTTGAATTAAGGAGCTAAAAATAGTCTATCAATGTCATTGTGAAGTAGCACCAATATCTATGTAGCTCTCCATGATTTTATTTTGTCATACTTATCCTCAATATGTTTACCAAATATGAAAACTTGGATTAATGTATCAGAAAACATGACTCATAGAAACCCTCAAATCATGTCATGATGAGTAAGTTACTCTAGGTAGTTATTGTTAATATGTCTAAATCATTCATGACATAATTTACTCACCCTATATGAATGAGTGTGTAATCTAGTATAGGGTCGATCATGATCAAAATGTAGGAAATTATACAATTATGATTCAATATTTGATTTCCTAAATATAACTATGGAGCCACTATCTACATCTGTAATAACCAATAAATTAGGTTTGAATTAAAATTTCTTACATAAACCAATTTAAGTGATCTAATAAAATGATAAGATATTTGTGGACAATTAGGAAACACATAGAGCATCATGAAACATCAAATCATTCACTTGAATATATACTTTCCCACTAACTTTTGTGAAAGTATCATGTCTATGCAACAATATGGAAGACATAGAACAAGGATCTAAGGATGAGAACATGCCTTATGATGAAGGCACATGGTGCAAAACACTAGAATAAATTACCCATGTGGAAGGTTTTGATGTATTTGAAATAAGTGATTTTCAATTATCTTTGCCCTTATTAGTGTCTTTGGCCTTAAAGACTCTTGTGTTGATGAATTATGATTCGATGAATTAAAGACACTAATGTTGTTCTTGTCAAATATATTAGTCAGTTGTTTAACTTAATTCTTCATGAATTTGTATTCATCATGAATATATTAATTGTAATAGGCATAAATGAGTCACTCTTTCTTGGGTTTCCCATCTGAAAAGGAAGATTATTTTCATGAATTTGACTTAGCATCATATTTTTTACCCTTAATTTTATTTGGATCCTTCTTATTCTATTTATGCTCCAAGTTGACAAAATCCTTCTTATTATCATGACTCATAGTCAAGGCATGATATTTATATAAATTTGATGTACCCATTTAAATAAGTTGTGTTTCTCCCAAGTTAAGTTAATAATAATGTCATCCAAGTATGACATTATTCATGTAGCTCTAAGGGTACACTTTGTGGCATGTAAGGTAGAAACTATATAAAACTATACATTATAATTCGATACCCTCTAAAGTACTAATTTTTCAAAATGATTACTGACATACTCACCACCATTATTAGGTATAAAATATTGATAGTTTGGCCTAACTATGTTTATACAAGTTCCTTTAAGTCCTAAAAATTATCAAAGATCTCATATATTTTCTCAATAAAGTACACTAAATTAAACCTCAAAAAGTAAGAAATGAAAGTATGTATGTAGTCATATTGAATGAAGTAGTTGGAAATGGTCGAACAATGTCACTCTAAACTAGGTCTAATATTTGTGGAGCTCTACATGATTTTCCTTTGTCATAATTATCTTGGGGATGCTTACCAAGTATGCACCCTTGGAAAAAACCTTCTAAAAAATAAATACATGGTAACCCTAAAACCCTATAATGATAATTGAGTTACTCTAGGTATTGATAGTTGAGATGGTCAATTCACTCATGCCATAATTTACTCACCTCATATGAATGAGTGAGAATTACAATAGAGGATTGATCAAGACCAAAATTTGAAAAATTATACAATTATGACTGGTGGTCTATTTTATCAGATACAACTATGGCGTCAATATCTTCTTCTCTAATAACTATTGAATATTGTGTGAACTCAACTCTCTTACTTGAATCAATGTGATTGATCTAATAAATAGATGGGATAAAGGTGGATAAAGAGGGAACACATTGTAAATCATTAATTGTCCCATCATTCACTTTAAAAATTCCACTCCTACTGACTTTAGTAGAAGTATCATCATCTAATAAGATAAAAGGAATAGAACGAGGTTCCAAAAATGAGAACATGTCCTATGATGGATCTATGTGGTATGATACACTAGAGTCAATTACCCATGTGGAATGCTTGTTTGATTACGTTCATTTCTTACATCCACATTGGCATGTCATTAATTTTATAACTTCATTTTATTCAATTACTCACATGAATCCATATTTGGATATAGTTTTAAAATACTAGATTTTATTAAAAATAACTTCTAAAGGTTATATCAAACATGTTTAAATACTAATCACACTCACTAACCTCGTAGATTTATCTCTACCCTTCTTGAACTCTCAACCCACTCTTTCACCTTTTCTACTAAGTCTTTATTTGACTATAGGACACAACATGTATACTATCTCTATTCTTTGTATTTGTCTTACTTTGTACTTGATCTCTGATTACATAAAGTCTTTGTCTTTGATTCTAGATATCTTTTACACATCTCAACACATATGCTTCTTATTCATTCCACTCTAATCCCTTTCTCAATCTCCTTTCAACTCTACTTAGATTCTTAAGACAACCCTAAAATCATACACTAAATTTTATTTTTTTCACAAGATATTTTATTCCTTTCAAATGACTATGAAGACTATTTGAGGTCTGTCATTTCATTTATCCACCCAGTTAGTAAAATTGTACAAATTTTTCACTCTTCCAACCTTAAAACTCCAAAATATTGTTAGTAATAATGATCCCTTACTATTCACTGAGATTATTGTAACTATGATAGTTATAACTCTTTACAATTCAGTTTGAATGTTGAAACCCTAATATGGGTTTGTCTACTGAAAAAGAAACTTGAGAAGGTTTAATGGACTTTCACGATTTCAAATTCAATTTTTTATGACTGTGATCACTATCTTGGGTCTTTACCTTAGTTATAATCCATTCCAACTATTATTATTACTTATCAATGCTTGTAAATCATCAAGACCTTGATTTACTTAAATTATATCAGTCTTTATTGGAACTGTGACTATCGAATAAGATTTGAATGATAACCATAAAAATTTTATAGCATTAGATTTGACTATGATCTCTTCACAAAAGGTAGAATAGTGATATGTGCTCTTGAAAATATCTTGTACCTCTATAGTGGTTTATTGTTATCTACACAAGTCCATTTTGGTTTTTCCAAACATTTGAATCCTTTTTGATAACTCTGCGTACTGACCATTAACAAATGTTTCTTTGACTATTAATATTTTTATAAAGAATACATGGGATAGTATTGCCATTTCTAATATAACAACTGACTATGAGTTAAGACATATTCAACTTGATTAAAAATTAATATTACTAATTATTTAACAATATTATATTAGCATTATGGTTTCTATTCTCTTATTATAGTCATTTTTCGTAACAAAAGGAAATAAAAATGTGGGCTTAGGTATCATCATTGTTTAGTTCATACAAATTATTATACACCAAATATAGAAATTATTGATTAAAATATTCAAGAAATAAATAACATATAAAACTAAATACTTGCCCTACTATTTTATGTGTCTACAATCCATTTCATATTTAAAACATACACAATGCCTCTATTCAAAACACCCACACTCAAACAGGGTATACAGGCCTATCATTACATTTCTCATCCATAATGAAGGAAAAATTTTCATCGTATATAATTAATTTTAATAATATATGAAAATACACTTACTAAAAATTCTAATAAATCCATAACTTGTTTGTGATAACAATCTCTCACTACACTCTACTTGCATATTCTTTGTTCTTTGAACATACTAAGGACACAAGTCTGTAACAACATTCTTTTCCAATAATGATCTACATAATCACTTACTTTGGCTTGACTAAATTGTATATTTTGAAATCTAAAACCTCATTTATGCTTACTCTCTTCAATGACCTTTCTCAATAGTAACTTACTATTTACAAAGCCTCAAAATTTCATAACTAACCCTCCAATTCTTTTGGTACATTGGATATCAATATAAATTCTAGCTTAACCATCAATGTGGCTCATTAAGTGAGTCATGCACTCTTCAAACTTATTGAAACCTAGCTATAATTAACATGACATAATGATTCTTAACACCCTAAAATGATTAAAACAACCTGATAATGAATCTAGTCTTACAAATTAGATCCTATGCACATTTGAGGTAATGATGCTCCTGCATCATACTACCAAATAGCGAGAAACTTTCCATGAAAGTGATAAAATATTTGGCATTGACAGTTATTTACAACATCTTCCTTGCAATCTCATGTTGCCATATATCCCAAGACCTAGTTGAAACATATAGGCCTTTGTGATCCTCAATTATGATGTCTCCTCCTTTATTCTTCTTTTTATTGTTTCTCATCTTTCTTTTCCTCTTGCTTTAGATCTTTATAATCTTTGGTATCTATTTTTCATTCTCTTTCCTTAAATGACATATACATGAAATAATCATGGCAACTAAAACCACTTCTTTTTTGTTCTCTTGGAGTTCTCTTTATTCTTGTGCTGCCATCTTGTGCTGCCATCCCTTCTTCCTCTTGGCTCAATATTGTTTACAATGCAAAATTAGATGCCATGATGTTTTATTTGTCTCTTATGAGACTCAAATACTCTAATTATTTCATGGTATTCTTCCATATCTCATTCTCCTATATTGCATACTCATCCCCTTCACCTTTATCTTACGTTTGTTTCAACCAAGACACCTCAATCTGTAACCATGCCAATTCTTTGAGCACATCAACTTGTATTTCCTTTTTCTTCTCTACTATTTCCACCTCATTAATTTCTATAACTTATTTTTTTGTTGTTATACCATATTTTATTTCCATTATCACATTTATTAGTTTCATTGTGCTTTCATATAATGCATCTTTACTAATATTCAAATTAGAATATTCATCAAACACAAAATGAAAACTAATACCTTGTGTTTTTTGGTTTTCCTTTGTACTCACTTGATTGAAATTTGCCTCCTTTGTGCTCATTATGAGGCATGATACTATTTTGATATCTCTCTTCTTCATCATCCTCTAGTGGCTCACCTTATTTGAGATAACACAACATTTTTTCACCATATTCAACCATCCAATCAATTTTCTCATCATTAGCATGTTGTTCATGCTTCCAATCTTCATGTAACTTTTCCCCTGTATACAAACATTAAAAGTAATCATTAGTCAAAGCTATGTGACGCTTGTTTTCCCCTTCGTTTTATTTCTAGGCTACATTTATTTCATCTCTATCACTTGTCTTATTTTATTCTCCATCAATTTCTTCAGAGTCCATCTCACCTTCTTCTTTATGCACACTAAGAATCTTGGTCACAACATTTCCATGATTTTCTCTAGCCTTGTCATTGCTTCTTTAATTTTAGTTATCTTCGTATCTATTTCTATCCATACTTGATTTTCTTTCATCTTATTCTATACCATCTTCTTATTTTGGCACTCTTCACACATCAAGCCCTTCATCATTCTCATTATCTCTTTTCCTCTTGACAAGTCTTCCATTTTATCCTCTTTGACCATTCACTTGGTCTCTTACTTGACTATCTCTTTCTCGGAGTCTCTTTGTATCCTCACCTAATATTTATTTTCTATTGTCCTACCTATACGACTCTCTCAAGCTCACTTATCAACTTTTCTCTTAAGATTCTCAACATCACTTATCTCTCTTTAAGCCTTATTGGCTAAGGGATTTTCCACCTCTCACTTTATTTCTTTTATACTTATGCCTCTCCTTCACATTCACCTATAGCCTCTTTACCTCATTCCTAAAATCTCTATTATCTTATCATAACCACTTAAAAAAAATATTTCAATATCTATTCAATCATAGTTGTATGTATAAGTAACAAACAATATCAAACTTCAAAGCACACCTGGCCTCAAAATATTCCCACTCTAATACCAAATGACGCAGAGGGATTCTTATAATTTTTCCTGGTTTCATATCAATAAGAAAAATATACAACTTTAACTCTTACCTATGATCAATCATTCCAAGCTTTCACTTTGTCTTGGAATGTTTTTATTTTGTTCACCTCATACATCCACATTGGCATCTCATCAATTTTACAACTTCATTTCATTCTATTACTCACATGAATCAATATCTAGATGTAGTTTGGAAATATTGGATTTTATAAGAAATAACTTCTAATAGGTTATATAAAACATGATCAAATACTCCTCACACTCATTTATCTCTTCAATTTCTCTCTACCCTTATTGTACTCTCAACCCACTCTTCCACATTTTCTACTAAGTATTTATTTGACTATAAGACATAACATGTCTACTAGATCTATTCTTTGTATTTGTCTTACCTTGTACCTTATCTTTGATTACATAAAGTTTTTGTCTTTGATTCTATATACCCTACACATATCTCAACACATCTACTTCTTTTTTGTTCCACTCTTTTAAGCCTTCTCTCAATCTATTTTAAACTCTACTTGACTTCTTAAGATAACCTTCAAATCATACACTAAATTTTATTTTGTTCATAGGCTCTTTTATGCCTTTCAAATGACTATGAAGACTATTTGAGGTCTGTCACTTCTTTTATCCACTCATTCAATAAAAGTTTATAAATGTTTCTCTCTTCTAACCTTAAAACCCCAAAATCCTATTAGTAACAATGACCCCTTACTATTCACTTATATTCTTGTGACTATGATGGTTAAAATTATTTAAAAAATAAATTTGAATGTCAAAACCCTAACACAATGTTTTTTATTGATAAATAATTCTAAGAAGGGTTTAAAAGACTTTCACAGCTCCAAATTTGGTTTTTTTATGACTGTGATCACTATCTTGGGTTTGTACCTTAGTTATACTCCCTTCCAATCATTATTATTGTTTATTGATGCATGTATGCAATAAATGCCTTAATTTACCCAAATTTTTTCAATATTTATTGGAATTTTGACTATTAAAAAATCATTGAATAATCACCATACAACTTTTACTAGTATTGGATTCAACTATGATCTCTTAAAAAAAGACACAATAATGATCTGGGCTATTGAAAAGATCTCATACCTTTATAGTGGTTCATTTCTCTCTAAAAGTTTCTATTTATCCTCTTCCAAACATTTGAAATCCTTTTAATAATTACAAAACATTAACCATTACAAAATGTTTTCTTGATTGTAACCTTTTTTTTAAAAGAATACATGGGATAGTATTATCATTTCTAAGATAACAAGCGACTGTGAGTTTAGACATATTCAGAATGACTCATAATCAATATTAGTAATTATTACATAGTCTTATATTAGTATTAATATTTTTATTCTTGTATGCTACTCAATTTTCATAACATGAAAATAAAACTATGGGCTTAGGTATCATCATTGCTCAATTCATACAAATTTTTATACACCAAATATGGAAATGATTGATTCAAATGTTCAAGTAATGAATATAATCTCAAATAAAATAGTTCCTTTATTATCTTATGTGTCTATAATCCCTTTCCTATGTAAAACATACATAATGTCTATATTAATAATGTCCACATTTAAATAGGGTATACATACCTATTATTGCATTTCTCATCCATAACAAATGAACAAGTTTCAGGGTATTTAATAAATTTAAATAAAACACTAAAATACTATTACTAACAATGCTAATAAATTCCTAACTTGTTTTTTTATTAATAATCTCTCAATACACTTTACCTACACATTCTTTGTTCTTTTCTCATAATAAGGACACGTCTATAAAAACATTCTTTTTTAATAAGGAACTACATAATCACTTACTTACAGTTTATGACAGTATATATTTTTAAATTTAAACCCCTATTTATGCTTTCTTTCTTGAATGACCTTTTTAAAAAAAATATTACTATTTACAAATACTCAAAATTCCATAACTAACTCTCCACTTCTTTTGGAATGTTGGAGAACTATATAACTACTAGCTTAACCATAAATGTGACTCATTAAGTGATTTATGCTCTCTTGACACTTATTGAAACCTAATTAGACAAAACATGACATAATGACTCTTAATGCCTTATAATGACTAAAATAACTTGCTAATGATTCTAGACTTGCTAAATCATATGTTTAATTGAGGTAGTGGTACTCCTACATCATAAAGTTAAGTCCCCTTTAATTGGTTGGGAAAAAGGGATTTAACTCCCATGTGAATAGGAAGATAAGGGGTCTATTTTTATATAAAGATAATTATATGATGTTTTGTATTTACCCACCTCATAATGATTGACAAGAATTTAAATTTTATTGAAGGGTGATTTTTTGGGCAAGATTCAATGTCTCATGACCCTTGAAAGTCTACCTTGAGTTGTAAACCCATTTTAAAATGTCCACCAATTGTTAAAACTATTTATGAGCATTGAAAAAAAAATTCATTGAAAAAACCTTCAAAAATGTGAAAATTATATGGCTCTTCAAAAAAATGACAAATACCCACTTGGTTTGTTGACAAACATAGAAAAAACTAGAAAAGGTTTTTCATTAAAGTCACCATATGTACACATTTTAAAGAAATTAAAAAAATGGCCTTACAAGCCTAAAAAATATTTGAAAATTGACTATCATGAAAATATGTTATGCTTACAGTTCTTCCTAGGGTTTACACCTTCCAAATTAAATGGAGATATACATTTTCCACTTTGATACTCAAGATATGTAGATTTACATAGATTTAATAGAAACCCCACAAAACCCTATAAAACCCAAATCACTAAAATTTATCAAATAAATTATAATGTTATATATCACAATAGAATCAGTGAAATGTATTTACTACTTGAGATTTGATAAGATGTCACAATGGGACACAATCAATGGTCTGTCTTGATAGGATCAAATGTAGGAACTGTATACTATATAGAGTAATGAAATATAAATAATGACTCAAAAAAGGAAGAAGCTTATCTTCATAATAAAAATTTGCATTAACATTCATTCACTATCCATAAAGTACATAGAAAGGTAAATTATATAATGAGTAATAACGTCACCAAAAGAATTAATAAACTCAACTTACAATTAGAAAATGTCTTAAGTTATACATTTTACTTAGTGATCTATTATTAACCTAAGCAAGCTAATTAGACAATGTAGATAAAATTACATAAAATAAAATAACTCTACACTAATAAAATCATAGTGAAAATTAAAACTAGGGTAGTATACATAAATTATTTCCCTCATGCATAAGATATTTTAACTCTACAACTCTTGTCAATTAACAAACATTTAAAATAGGAGGAAAATTAACATATAAATATGTGGTTTTTTAGTTCCCTTAATTAATATAAATATGGGTTTTATAGTTTTTTATTGATATTACCAATGTAGGAAATTTAAGACCAATATTAATTTTATTATAGGAGATATATATTATCAAACTTCTTCATGTTACCCATATTTATTTCAAGTGTCAATTTTCCTAAAGCATATTAGCTAGATTAATAATATATATAAGAAATTAAATTTAACTTAAATATTGGATACAAAATTTATGCCTTCATGCATAATTAATTATACTATATTAATACATATGGGTTAATAACTTACTCTTTTTTCATCCCAAGTATATTTTTGGATATCATCTTGGGACTTGTGGGTTATGGGAATATAAGTGGAAACTTCTCCCAAGTTTGTTTATAACCAGAATAAACCTACCTTAATTTTATTTGCTTCTCATTTTTCTCTCTATTGTGGTCACATGTCGTGATCATGAATTGTATCATTTCCTTAGTATTATTTTATATAAATTTCACTCAACATCACATGTGGATGTTTTCTATTCTACCATATTATGTAAATTCACCAACTCAATTTAAACTTTGAAATGATACCATATATATGTGAAATTTGAAATTTATACCTTATAATACTTTGTTTATTTTATAATTTATTTAAATAAAAATAAACTAACATGTGTAGCCATGAAGCCACAAATTAGTATAGTACTATATTTTTAACATCACATAGATGTTATAGTTGAACACTGAAGGAAAATGCTTACCATTTGTAGCATCAACAGATGTATTTTATTATATAAGGTATTGGTAATGGGTTTCTAAGATCCCAAAAGTTATTATAAAGGAGATAAAGATGTGAAATTTGCACTCAAATTGGATGCTTCTAGAAGCATTAAAGAGCTAGGCAAGACAAACACAAAATCCACAAGTTGAGAACAAAAAATAAGTAAAACCAAACAATAGTTCCAACTATTTGTAGTAAAAACTATGTTATATCTAGGGATGCTTCCAAAAAACATCTACCAATCTTACACATTATTTATAACCTAAAAAATAGGGGATGTTATACTATTTTTAGTAGGTTTTTGCTAATTTTATGCATGACAATCATGAGCGGAGGGACATGCTAAACAAATTCTAAGACACTACTCTTCTACATGGTTTTTACTTTTTTAACTTTATTATATTCTCTTTAGTCAATAGATTCAATGCCAACATGTAGATATATTTTAATTTATTTTAAGGGTTTGGTTTTGTCTTTTGCAGATGTGTCTACTTAGGTTCTAGGCTTGGAACAAGAATTTCATTCTCTAGGACCATCAGCATAGAAAAAGCTAGAACAATAGCTTTAGAAGATAGATATGACTCCTCACTCTTTGAGTATTATTCATGCATGACTTCCTTAGGTTTAATTAATTTGAAGTTAATTTCAACAAATTTTTGTTTAGGGAGGGGATCCATCCATTAGGAGACTCCTATTTTACACTTAGAAGAGTTACATTCTTAGGTAAAATGCCCAATTTAAAAGAAATTTTGGCTTCAAAAAGGAAAGATCTCATAATATAAGGACTGATTCCAAATTAAACCTTTGACCCTCAATTTAATTTTTTATGAAGCTCTTATAAATATTCAAATTAACCAACATATATGCAAAGGTAAGATGGTTGTAACATTCAGTGGTTAGGTTAGCTGAAATGAAGTCAAGTAAAGAGTTTCCAATGGATTTGAAAAAATATTCTATCTAAAATTATAGAGGAAAATATGGAAGCCTAATCCAAACTAAGTTTATGTCAAATGTCTCATTGAGTTGGTAAAATTCTAATAATCATGAATTTAAGAGCAAAATGTTATAGTCCTATAACCATCTAGTATCTTGAAAGACATCATTTTTTGTCTTACCAAATCAAAAACAATAATGAAATAACCTTTGTCATAGGAAAAAATGAAATTATTATAATTCATAAGGAGATCACACTTTTCCATGATCTAGCCATGCAAATCTAGGAGGGAAGCCTAGAGACTAGAGGATTGGCATATCATTGTTGCATATGAGAGATCATATTTGTGATCTAGGATCTCTAGCAGTGAATCTACTTTAAAGACAATTGATGGGGTGGATTTTCTTGGGACTAGAGGCTTCTCAACCTACTTATGCCTGAAGGCAGCTTTAGCATAAGAGGGTTGATGAGCCAACCCAATAGTAATTACTACTATTTTATATAGGTTATAGGTACTTATCAAAACATTCTATGTATTTGTCACCATTGCCTAGTCTCCCCTTGAACCAACACATGTATATTTATCAATTAGAATTATTTCTTGTTTAAGTTTTGACATCTATTTTATTCAAAATTTATAAATATGCTGATATTTTGAATTTTGAATTTTATAATTATAAGAAACACTATAAATTTTAGATATATATTCCATGCCTTTAAAAATCATTTTCATGAAATGTAGCTCCAGAGTTGAAAGTATTTTGACGGAAATTTTTTTAACTCTACATTTCACCTTATGTAAATAAGAAATATCCTATGCCTATTTTTACTACCTCATTTTAAATATAAAAACTATTAAAAGTTACAATCATCAATATGCACTTTGAGGTTTAAAATTTAAAACAATGCTACATGCATTAATAAAAAAACTCACATTGTGAATACATAATGGACCATGATACCATGATATACTTACTCTCAAGGTTCTATATTTAATGAATATTTAAACGCAATCAATGCAAAGATATTATACATATAGTCATAGTAAAATATAATAAAAACACATGAATACATTACTAACCCACCTTAAACATAACATTTTATTTTATTATTCACCCCCCCCACAATTCCCCACCTCTTAACCAGTTATTATTATTTATTTCATCTTTCCTATTTATTATAAATTTATTAACCATATTTCCACCTATTCATAGATTATTGATAGTGAATTAACATATTATTTAGTATAATGTTCCTTCAAAAAAGATATTACAACTAAAAAATTGTTATAATACTATATCAATAATCTACATAATATACTTATCTCAATACATTTATTTATATCCAAACACTTTACCATTATTCCATGCCCTTGTGCTTCATTGATTTATTGGCCTCTTGAAAACTCTATTTTATACTTATGATTATACATAGTATACAAAAATTATCCATCCTTTCTCATACTAACATTAATCTATCTTCATGCATAGTGTTTGCCTAGAATTATATAATTTTTATCTAAAGATAGAATCATACAGAAGATGATATAATTTTTTCCTCTCTTTTCATATTTGGCTGATCCTAGCCTTTATATTTATTTGACTATAATACTATATTTATAAAATAAAAATCCTTAATTATTTCAATTTTTATACCATTAACTTAGTTTTAGTGTGAAGTTGTTAGTTTTTCATACAAAAACTATTTCTCAAGATCTATTTCTCATGCATAAGACATATCTAGACAAGTATACATGTGAAAAAATAATAAATTATAAAAAAATATTTACATATATTTTTCAATCTCCCACATATTCATAATATTTTAAATTCACATTCCATAAGGGGGAAGTTTCTTATGTTTAGCAAATGGAAATTCTTTGCTAGTTCACATATTCAATGACACTTTGAACTATCTAGACTAGGTTCCCTTCTATTTTTGTCACTTTTGTTTAATTTTAGTGTCTATTATTGTTGATTAATTTTACATATTGAAAAAATAAAATAAAAATCATATATTTAAAAAAAAAAACATAATCATTCAAATATTGTAAAAAACAAAAAACTAGGACTTGGACATGGGTAGCAATCTAGTTTACATATTTGCAATATGTTATTTATCTCATGATTAGTTTATAACATATTATTTATATAACACACATTCAATTGAAAGGTTTTTATGATGTTTTTTGCATGACATGCAATCATTTTCAGTGATTAATATGTTCTAATATCTCCCACTTGTTACATTTTCTATGTTAGGGAATCTTACTAGTATACGATAATTTACAATTGTTATTAGTGTCTAACCCCTATATTATTGATCTTTAAATTATTTACATGTCTTTCTAAGATTGATATTTTACATAGTGTACACAAACATGGTATTTATTATGATATGATTATGTGACATATGCATAGTTTAGTTTACCTTTACTATTTCTATGTTCTATTGATGGTGCTTACTTGTACATAGTAAATTAAAACCTTTTTTCTATTGTGTTAGACCTTGGACCTTGTGTGAGACTCTTTTCTTGATGCATCTCTATGAGATATTATGTGTTGTTCATCACATTTGAAAATTTACTTATTCTATACCTTAGCCTTATGTGTGTGTGACATTTTAATATGTATCTTGATTATGACATTCCCCATGTCTATGAAATTTTTAATGACATTTTAACATGTCCTTGCTTTTGGCCCTTGGCCCAAATATGTAATTTTTATTTCATTTGTGATTTTTATGTGTGTTCTTATTGAGATTGATTGTTTTGATAATTTTCTTGATCCATATCACGCAATTATAACATTTTAACATATTAATTCCATGATCATCAATGATACAATCTATAGATCTTGCATCTTAATTTATATATAAAATCTCAAAATTTACTATCCTAAATCTTATCAATATGCTACAATTTTCAATGATAAAATATTGCTATACATATTTCAAATTAAAATTTATTTTCAGATGAGTGACTTTTCAAGAGAAAATTCCCTAACTAAAAATGGGGAAATTTCTATGGGTTTCTCATACATGAGATAAGTCATTTTCAATAGAATTCATTTCTTCATAGTTTCAATATGAAAACTCAGTTATCAACACATATTATGGAGGCATATTCAATTGAATATGACCTCTTATTTCTAATTTCAAGGAGAAAAATAACTCACTTTCAAATTTTCAATGAGAATTCAAATACAATTTCAAATTCTAGGATTATAATAAGGGCATGATATATTTTGTGCCACATTTCAAATTTTTTGACATGGTACAAGTGTGGATATACTCAATTCTATTACGATCATGATTTTATAATGTAGTATAGGGTTAATCATGATCAAAATGTGGGAAAGTATAAAATCATGATTAGAGATCTGATTTCCTAAATACAAATACAAGGTCACTATCTCCTTCCCAAATAACTAATGAATTAGGTCTGAACTAAACTTTCTTGTGTGAACCAATTTGAGTGATCTGATAAAGTCATAAGATATTTATGGATAATTAGGAAACACATAGGACATCATTAAATATCCCAACATTGACATCAATATATTCTTTCCCTATATATTTTATGAAAGTATCATGTCTATGAAACAAGATGAAAGGCATCGAACAAGGATCTAAGGGTGAGAACATGTAATACTATGAAGCCATGTGGTGCAAAATACTAGAATAAATTACCCATGTGGAAGGTTATGATGCATTTGAAACAAGTGATTTTCACTTATCTTTGACATTATTGTTGTATTTGGCCTTACGAGACTCTTGTGCTGATGGAGTCTAATTCGATGAACTAAGGACACAAATGTTGTACTTCTCAAGCATATTAGTCAGTTGGTCAACTTACTTATTCATGCATTTTTATTCATCATTAATATATTAATTATAATAGGCACATGTGAGTCATTCCTTTTTGGGTTTCCCATCTAAAAAGGAAAAGTATTTTGATGAATTTGACTTAGCATCAGATTTTTGACTCTTTATTTTATTTGGATCCTTCTTATTCTATTTCGCTACCACGATCCTTCTTCTTATCATAATTCATAATCGATTCATGATATTTATATGACTTTAGTGTACCCATTTCAATAATTTTATCTTCCTTCCAAGTTAAGTTAATAGTAAAGTCATCTATGTATGACATTGTCCATGTAGCTCTAAGGGAACACTTGGTGTCATGTAGGGTAAAAACAATATGGAACTATATGTTGTATTTCAATCCCCTCTAATGTATACAATTATTCAAAATAATTATTTACATACTCACCACCATTATTGGGTACAAAGTATTGATATTTTTACCTCACTATGTTTATACAAGTGCCTTGAAATCATAAAAATGATCAAAAACCTCATATATTTTATTAATAAAGTACACTCAAGTATACCTCAAAAAGTCATTGATGAAAGTATGTATGTATCTAGTCATATCGAATGAAGTAGCTGGAAATGGTACCACAATGTCACTATGAAGTAGTTCCAATATTTGTGTAGTTGTACACAATTTGCATTTATTATAGTTATCTTTCGGATGCTTACCAAGTATAAAACCATGGCAAACATCGTCAGAAAAACAAATACATGGCAACCTTGAAAACATGTCTTGATAATTGAGTTACTCTATGTAATGATAGTTGAGATGGTTGATTCACTCATGCCATAATTTACTCACACCATATAAATGATTGAGCATTTTAGTAGAGGGTTGATCAAGACCAAAATGTGAGAAAGTATAAAATTGTGACTGGTGATATGATTTCACAAATAAAACTATGGAGTCAATGTCTACTTCTCTAATAACCATTTAATTAGGTGTGAGTGATCTAATAAATAGATGGGATATTGGTTGATAAAGAGGGAACACACTACATCATTAAATGTCCCATCGTTCATTTAAACAAATTCACTCCTACTAAATTTAGTGTAAGTATCATCATCCAATAGGGAGGGCATATAACAAGGTTCCAAAGATGGGTAGCCTCTCTGATTGAGTCTAAGTTAGGTTTTTTGATTGGTAATGACATATTCCCTTACGTATGAAACATTTACCTTGACTTTTCTGCCAGCCCAGTCCATGATATCTCCATGTTTGGAGTTGTGAGTCTAAGCTTGGGTATGCCTAGAGCATGAGCTCAATGATGGTAGTTGGTTGGCTAGAGAGCTCTCTTTCAAATGGCCATTGACATCTTGAAATAGATGGATAACTTAGTGCAAGGGAGAGATCATGATGCTTGGAATATCTTAGACCATACTTAATGTTTAGGATTGTAGGGAATAATTGTATAGCTCTTGTATTGGTAACTGCAACCTACATTGCTCCTATTATATTTTAAGATTCAACCATGTAATGTAGAATAAACCACATAAGAAAGAAAGTTAGGTCTTCTCTTCAGGTCATATGTTTTATTGATGTGATATATGTTATAATCATTTTATGAACACACCATTTTTGGCGTGAGTTGGTCAATAAGGTGGAGGCTGCTTGATGGTAACCAATGTAATAAATCATCCATAACAATGACTCAACTTGATAAACAAGCCTGTTTGTGCCTATAATAATTATAATATGAACTTAGTGCAATTGACTGCATGTAATCATGCTCATGATCCTTGTGGAACCAATGTTTTATGGTTAAAGAACGAATACAACTCCTGATCTAAACCAACTGGATGCTCATCTCAATAGTGGTAACATTGAACACTCTATTGCACCTTATATTAATGGTTCAAACATGTTGATGTTTTATTATGAAACCTGGTTGATATGTTCTAACAAAGTTATGAAAAACTAAATCGATATCCTTCTATCAAAACTTTATTTAAACATGAAGTAATTTGCTTTAAAATCCTTCTTGAAATCACTAGTGTTATGAAAGGAGAAGTTTTAGAATTATATGTGATAGCATAAATTTGGTATACTCTTAGCCAGTGTAAGTCTTCTACGAATGGACTCTCTCATAATATTTCGTCCTCATGGTTAAGAGTAGACAATCCTTGCAAATGACTTTTGAATGACTATACCATATATTGGAATCATAGGTTATGGTTGGGTTATTTTAGATGTTGCTCCTGAGTGGAATATTGTCTTGATTATAACTCTACTTTCTGTTCTCAACCGGGAAGCAAATTCTTATGTTAACCTCCTCTATAGTCTCTCAACCTTGTTCTTCCCTTAAAAAAAATTAAAAAAAACATGTTTCTCCTTGCTGCACTCATCTATATACATGTATGTTATATCTTTTCTTTATGGATCCTTTCCTCATGTAAATAGGAGCTTGAAATCTTGTGACCGTGTAGTGGAAACCATCGTAGGTTTATTATACCTTGTCTTTCTCTAGTAATCTTTTAGACGGAGTCTGTGACATAGTTCTTGGCCCTGTAAAGCTTCAATTTTGAAATGGCCATAGGACATAACTATTTTAAATATCTAAGAATCCACATTCATTTGATATGGTTACATTATCTCATTTGGTCCTCTCTATGGTAAACTTAGTTACACCTTCAACTGCGTATTAATCATGTAGACAATTCCTTGTCGTGTAGTTCTTCCCATCCTTGGTCTTCGGCATGGTATCAACACATTTGCATTTTTGTTTATTGTATTCTATAATTGGTTGGATTTTATTTGGACTTTAACTCTCCTTTGAGGCTCTAACACAGTGAAATAGAAGGTCCTTGCAAGCGTCAACTCTTATATGCAATTGAGATGTGGATTTTTCATCAATGATAATGTCGTCATACCTCTAAATTTGATTGGACACTAATGTCCTTGAAAGACTCTTGTCATTCAACCCTTTTATCAAATAATTGGACTGGATGCTGTGGGTATTATCTTAAGCCTACATTTGGAGTGGACTCTGCATTGACTATTATGTACAATCTTCCTAAACTTTTAGGACAAATGGATTTAAGGCCAGTCGTATGCTTCAAATATTAAGTTACACCTTGCCTTTCTTTTGGAACCTAGAGTAACATGCCTTGGTTCCGCCCTCTCTAACTCAAGTCTTGTTATTGTTAATTCAACCTTGGGTCTATTCCACTAAGTTATTAGCACATCTTCATACCAGGTTAACCATGACTCTTGGGATAACGTAAGCACTTATTATGACTTGCATTCTCTCAGCATGCTTGCCTTCTGAACATATTTAGATTACCATTCCATTATTTTATTGTGTTTTGGTCTTGTTTAAAACTTGGGTTTTTCCTAACTTAGTTTTCTTTTAGTAATAAAAAATAAAAATAAAAAACTGATAATAACACACATACATATAGATGTATCTATAAAGATGTAGTGTTTTGCTCATACCTTTCTAACAATTGATAAGTTCAGTTTTTTAGTCATGGATCACTATTATGAGCATGACATTTGGTGTCAAAGGCTAGGTTACTACATTAGGAGATCTGGGTATTTGTTTTTACAATGTGGCTTTCTAGTTTTCACTTGAAGAACTAATGTATTCCTTATTGTTTTCAAGGATGAGGAGAGGATGACAAAGATGCCTAGATATCATAGGAGAGTCTGAGCCTCCCTTTCAATCTAGGTTTGTTGATATAGGAATGCAACATCTGTTGGTCATGTGATAGATGAGAGATGTTTTACATGAGATTACTAGTAACACAACATGAGGCAAAGAGGCATCCCCCAAAACCATCCCAAAGTGAATAGAGGTGGGTTGAGGTTGAGAAATAGAGGTCTCCTAGCCACATTCAATATAGATATGTGAGAGTGGAAGAGAGAGAAATATCTCACACCCCTTCTCATTAGCATTTGGAGGGGATTAGTAGTGATATGCATCACTAATGAGAGCACCAAGAGAAGCAATACTAAGACCACCCTCCTAGTCCTACATTTGGAGACCTTGCAAATGATTTCATCAGATTTAGACCTAATACTTTTGATGGTAATCAATAGGGATTTGAAGTCAATGCTTTCTTAGCTAGCATGTGGGGTTATTTCACATTATATGACTATGACACCAATGAGAAGGTCCATTTGGGGACCCACCTTATTAGAGATGTAACTAAGATATGGTGGGAAGGAGAGGAGAAAAATCTCCTTTTGACACTAACTTCCCTCACATGGGAATTCTTTGATGAATTATTTAGAGCATGCTACATATTCCCTTGGTTTATACAAAATAAGGTAGACGAGTTCCATGATCTTTGATAATGAAATGGCATAGTGGCACTGTATGAGTGTCATTTTATGGATTTGATTAGATATGTTTAGGGTTACACTTACAAGACCATACATCTGAATAGGTTCATTAGAGGCCTAAATTTGGATTTAGTTGGTGTAATACGCATTTTAACTCCATTGAATTTGGTAGCTACAATAGGGAAGGTTTGCATGGGTGAAGATTCTCAAACAAAGACTCTGGAAGCCTGAAAAAGGTCTTGTGGTGAGTTATAATCTCAATGTGACTCTTGGTCATAGACTACAAAACCTACATCTAAGGGAGCATGGAGACCACCCTAATCTGGTTCCAAAACACAACATGAACAATAGTAGTAGAGTAGTCATTATGGGCATGATCAGAATAGGGACTAGTATGATAGGCTCTACCAGGGAAGGAGTTAGGCTATACTTTAGAACTAGTAGTAGAGTGGTCCTACATAGTCTCAATATTCAGTGTAGGCAAGTCCATCTAGGTTGACAACATTAGTTGGTCTGGAATCAGTTAGATCAACATTAGGGAAAGACTAGTGTAGAGGTGTATGTTACATATGTAGGTCCCATGATCAGTATGCATGTGAGTACCCTCTAGAAACATCATATTCCATTACTCAAAAGATTCATAGGTTAGAGTAGATTGTGGGTGATGTGGGTTGAGGGTACATGAACTACACAATAAGGGATGACCACCAAGTTGAGCACTAGGTAATACTTATTGAAACCATATCTATGTTTGATGGAGCTTCAGAATCCTTTATTTGACATTATATCATGGAATATTGTAGGCCATTGGCTATAAGGTAGTTAGAGAGTTTTATAGTAGATTTGGTCGTAGGGGCCAAAATATCTATCAGTTCCTTGGTGAGTAGTTGCATATTAGACCTTTTTTGTCTTCTCCACCATGGTAGACTCATGGATTACACCCTTAGGGTCCTATGGGTTTGTCTTAAGAACCTATGGATTTGTCTTAGGAATGGACTAGCTAATGATTCATAAAGCGAAGTTATATTTTCATTAAAAAGTTGTTGTGTGGATAACCTTGGAACCCCTATGGTGATATATGGGTTCAAAAGGTCCACCTTACTTTGCATGATTTTTTTGATATGAAAATCAAGTAGAGTATGCAAAATGGTTTTCAATTTTTTGCTATCATGGTGAGTGATAGATCAAAGGAGTAAAAAGGGCTTCATTGGATGATCATCCTATTCTTTGGGAATTTCTTAATGTATTTATAGATAAGTTGTTAGGGGTGCCCCATCATAGAGAGATTGAATTTTAGATTAATCTTGTTCTAGGGTGGATCCCATCTTGTAAGCACCTTATTGAATGACTACACAAGAGTTCTTTGAAATTAAGAAGCAACTTAAGAAAATATTAGATAATGGCCTAATTAATCCTAGTGTATCCCCATGGGGAGTACCAGTCATCTTTTTAAAGAAAAGGATGGATCCCTTTATTAATGCATGGATTACTGCCATTTGAATAAAGTAATGATCAAGAATCACTATCAGTTACCCAGAATTGATGATTTATTTAACCAGATGGAATGATCCAAGGTGTTCTCTAAGATAGACTTGAAGTTTGGATAACATTAATTAAGGATTTTAGATGCAGATATCCACAAGACTACATTTAGAACATGTTATGGGAATTATGAACTCATAGTTGTACTATTTAGTTTTACTAATGCCCTATGAGTGTTCATGATCCTCATGAACAAAGTGTTTTTCACCTTCTTGGACAACTTCATTTTGATATTACTTGATGATAAGTTGATATATTCACAAAATGAGGAGTAGAAGGATAATTTGAGTCAATTCCTCAAGGTTTTGAGGGACAACCAATTATTTGTAAACTTGGAAAAGTGTGCATTTTCACAATTTGAGGTGTAATGCATTGGCCACATCATTTCATGAGAAGGCATTTTAGTATATCCCTCAAATATTCATGCCATTAGGGAATGTCCAACACCCACAAATGTTGTAGAGGTTTTCAAATTCATTGGTTTGGTAAGATATTATATAAACTTTGTAGATAACTTTTCTCACATTTGCAAACCTATTACCTCATATCAGAGGAAGCAAAATAAGTTCATTTGGTTAGAGGAGTGTAGGAAATCATTTCATATTTTTAAAGAGTAACTCACTAGTGTACCTATATTAGTTATACCTAATCCTATGGAAGAGTTATTCATTTTCATTGAGACATCAAAGGTAGGGTTGGGATCTATACTCATGTAGGAAGGCATATTCATAGCATACAAATATAGGACACTCAAGGACTATGAATTAAATTACCCCAAATATGATATAGAGTTTGCATCTATCATTCATGTGTATCTAAGATGGTGACATTTCTTACTTGGTTGCTACTTTGTTTAAAAGATAGATCACTTGATTTTGCAACACCTATTCAATCAATCTAACCTTAATGATCATCAAAGGTATTTGATGCAACTATTGTGTGAATATGACTTATATTTTGAACATGAAAGGAAAGGAGGATTTATTTGTTGATGTCTTGAGTATAATGGACCATGACTTAATAACTTTGACCTTACGCTCAATTTTTCAAGGACAAAGTTTAAAAAATCTCTTTTAGGATGGTCTATATTAGGAAGTGTGAAAACTATTAGATTAAGGTTCAAATCCAAAAGGTATATTCGAAGGGTATTCTCTTGAGACATATGGCCTTTTGTACCATAAAGGGCATATCTAAATACCTATAGTAGATGACCTATATGAGATAATCTTGACTCAGTCACATAAGTCCCCTTACCAATCACACCCTAGGGTAATGAATATGGATATAGAGATGAGGTAGTTGTACCATTGGGCTAGTTTGAGGCATGGCATTTTTTGATTTTGTGTCTCATTGCATGGAGTGCCAAAGGGTTAATGATGTGTATCAACACCTAGTAGGATTATTATACCCTCATGAGATTCCTAAAGGGAAATGAGATACAAAATATATGGACTTCATTTTAGGTTTGCCTACCTTCATATTGTCATTATGGAATCATGGCTACCATGGACAAATTGACAAAATTGTCCTACTTCTCTCCTATAAATACCACATACAATTCCACTCTGGTGGAATGAATATTTTTGGATGACATTTTTTGACTACATAGGATTCCCCATAATATTATCTTGGATAGGGACCAGGTCTACACTTCACACTTCTAGACATCCTTGTAGAAGGCTTTGGGAATACAACTAAACGTTAGAGCCTCCTACCACCCAGAGGCAAATGGACAAATTGATAGAGTCAATCATTTTATTGAAGACATGCTTCACATGTATGTTATGGATCAACAATCTTATTTGGAGGATTACTTGTATTTGGTTGAGTTTTCTTACAATAATAAGTTTCATAGTTATATCAAGATTGAACCATTTTAGGCATTATATGGTAGGGCTTGTATAACCCCATTGAGTTGGGATCATATGAAATATAGAGTAGTGATCAGTAATGCTATGTTAGATGACATGGAGTAGTAGGTAGTTAAGATCTAACATCACCTTGAGAATTTTATGGATTGAAGAAAGAAGTATGTTGATGCAACAAAGACTGTTCAACATTTTAGTGTTGGAGATAAGGTTTTCATGAGAGTTAGACCAAATAGATAGCTATTTATTATGGAAATTATTCAAATTTGGCACCTCACTTTGGAAGGCCATTTGATATCGTGGAGACCGTTGGCCTTGTACCATATCAATTAGCATTGACACCCAACCTATCTCATATTCATGATGTGTTTCATGTTTTAGTGTTTTGTTAGTATGTGCTTTAAATTTCACATGTATTTGACTGGACAAACCATGTCAAGACTTAAAAATCTTGGCTTTGGAGCCTATGATGATTATAGAATGCAAGGTGATATCACTTCAAGGGTGGGAGTTGGATCAGGTAAAAGTCTAGTAGGACAAATGATGTATCTATAGCTACCTAGGAATATGCAACACTTTTGAAGGTTCAGTATCCTCACCTCTTTCACTAACTTCCATGAGAAATTCTACATAAAGGGAGGGGGATGTAAGGCCCCTATTTTTCCAGTGCTCGCCGAACATTCTATAATTTGAGATTTATACTATTATGACTTCATTTTTGATTTTTTTATTAAGTCACATCCATTTGAGATGTGTAATAAATTTAATAATATTTTTGAGACCTGAGACCATGAAAATACCTTTCATCAATTATTTTAAATTTTCATTTAAAAAGGTAGGTATGCTTACTTTACTTATGTATGGTGTTCATATTGATTAATCTATTGATGGTTATAGACATATAACTAAATGATGTTGGTTCCATTTCGTATAGGCATAAAAATTATGTGGATCTGATTATGAGAATACTTTTTCTTACTCTTCCTTATGTGTGGTGCTAAATTGATGAATTTGTATATGCTTTTGGACATATGATTCAATGATGCTTGTATCATTGATTATATGTGTATAAAGTGACATTGTTATGTGGATCTAATTATGAGAATGCTCTTGCTATGTGATTTATGTTAGTTAGATGTTGGTTTGAGTTCTCTTACATGGGTCTATTATGCAGATTAATCTACTAAAATAGGTAATTTGATGTGTACATTGAGTGTAAAAGAATAGGACAAAGGCCAAGAAATAAAGAGACTACACCAAGTATGAAAATATCATGTTAGACTTACCTTTCTATCTTATTGTAGCATGTAGTTAGATGACCAACCATTTTATTTTGATTAATGAAAAAAAACTACCTTGTCTTTGTCTTTTGATGTCAATATTGAAATGGACCAAAATGGATATGCTATAGTTAGTGGAAATTGGTACCTTTTTGAAGGGATATCTAGCATTTAAAGACAATGAGGAGAGATACAATTGATTATAAGTGCATTAGTATTGAGTCTGGAAGAACCACCTAAACTAGGGGAGTTTATTTTGATTAATGCATGGGCTATTATCAAGAGTAGTAGGGAGAGTTGAGTCATGACCTTAAGTTGGAGAGATGCTCACTTATTCAGGACATGGGGACATATGTTGGGAGGAGAGAAGAACTAGGGGAGACTAAGAAGAATGAATTAAGTAAGCAATTTGTGTAGAAGATATAGTCGAGTGGGTTAAGCCCGTTGCAAGCCATGGAATAACACTCAACACATCATGGAGTCTAGGTGGGATTCTAATCTGATTTTTCATTTCCTTTATATTTCTTGGAATGAAATCAATTTTATTATTTTGATTGCTTGAAATCAGATCCTTCTTGTTTGACCACTTTCTTAGCTTAGTTAACTTGGTTATTTTTCATGTTTCTTCTCCTACCATGGTTGGGCATTGGCTACCAAGATACTCTTACTTGTGAGAACTTATTTTGCCTATTTGATTTCTATAAATTTATCTATTTTAAAAGTATTTATATTATTATATTTTTTCTTTGGCTATTGATAAAAATATTCCTCAATGGTATATTATCTATCCTCCCATGCTAGGCATGGTGGTAGAAGATTTGACCCTCCCTTGGAGGTCCTAGTCTTATATTGTCAATCCTTCCCATGGTGGGTAGGGTGGTAGACTGATTATCCCTCCTAGGGCATATTGGTGGAAGCACAAGAGTGAGGCATCCTCTTGTTGCATGACCAAATGATAGGCCTTATCCATTATATGAATGTTTCTTATTGACTTATATAATTACAAACTATTTGGTTTGATTTAAATGCATGTATGAATTGGATTGAGGAGCAAATCCTCCTTGGATGAGCATAAGCTAAGTCTATTAGGTAATAATGACATATTACCTTGCTTATAAAACTTTTTCCTTGACTTTTCTTCCAGCCCAACCCATGATATCTTCATGCTTGAAATTGGGAGTTTGTGCTCATGGTTGCCTAAAGTGTGAGCTTGATCATGGCAATTGGTTGGACAAAGAGATCTCTTTTAGATGTACATTGACAGATTGAAATAGATTAAAAACTTAGTGAAATGGAAAGATCATGTTGTTTCAAATGTTTTATACCATGCGTAATGTTTAGGATTGTACGAAATAATTGTATAACTCTTTTATTGGTGATTGCATCTTAGACTGATCTTATTATATGTCAAGATTCAAATAACTAATGTCAGATAAACCAAATAAGAAAGAAAGTGAGGACTTTTATTCATGTCATATGATATATTGATATTATAACTATTATAATCATTTTATGAAGATACCATTTCTAGTATGATTTTTTCAATAAGGAGGATCCTGCCTAATGATAATCAACATAACAAATCACCCATAAAAATGACTCGAATTAATAAAAAGGAATGTATGTACCTATAAGAATTGTGATATAACCTTAGTGCAATCTGTTGTATGTAATCATACTCATGACCCTCGTGGAATAAATGTTTTATTGTTAAATAATGAGTAGATCTGTTGAGGGAACTAACAATTTGATCTTGGAGTTTTAAAAACTAAACCTTTGCCATAGTTTTAGTAAATATATCTACAACCATTTCCTATGTGTTTATATACTTCAATTCTACATCTTTCTTCTAAACTAGATCTAGAATAAAATGATACTTCAAATCAAAATGCTTTGACCTATAGTGATACACTAGATTCTTGACTAATTTTATTTTGTTTATGTTATCACAAAAAATTACTATAGGCCAAATTTATTTCTCTCCAATTTCTTCTAAAACCTTTGGGATCCATAATTCTTGTGTACCTACTAAAGTGGCTAAAATATATTCAACTTCTATAGATGAAAGAGGAACTGAGATTTGTTGTTTTGAACTCCATGTAACCAAACCAAAACCAAGTGAAAACTAATTTCCATATGTTGGCATTAGGTCATCCAAACTACCACCCCAATTAGAATCACTAACACCAAAAAATTCAATATTTTTATAAGACTTATAATGAATACCAAAGCGTAGCTTTCACATACCTCAAAATTCTTTTAGCTTCCTTCATACAAATTTTGGATGGCTCAAACATATATCTTGTTACAAGAGAAACTAAATAAGTAATATCTGGTCTTGTGTGAGTTAAAAGCATTAAGCTAAAAATAATACTTTTGTATGTTGTCTCATTAACTCTTTCAATACCATCTTTTCTACATAGTATAACTCGAAGAGTAGTTGGAGTAGAGACTAGTTTACATCCAAACATACTATAATTTTTTCCACATATCATTTGTATACTTTTATTGATAAATGAAGATTACATATTTAATTTGATGAACCTCCATCCCTAAGAAGTATTTCATGAAATATAAATCTTTCATTTAAAATTCATTCATCATTGTAATTTTGAATTCATGCTTTATCTTAGAATTACTTCCCATATACAATAAATCATCAACATACAAAATTTTAATAAATATATCATTACCTTCTTATTTGTAGTAAATAATAGGCTTACTTTTTTTTCCTTTGAATAAATTCTACTAAAAATATCCATTAATCCTTGCATACCATGATCTAGGTACTTATTTGAGTCCACACAAAGCCTTCTTCAACTTGTAGACTTGACATTCTTTACCTTTCACTTCAAAAAGTCAAGGTTGTTTTAGATAGTCTTCTTCTTCTAAGTACCCACTCAGGAAGGCACCTTTCACATCCATGTGATTTATGTTATATTTATTTTAATCTACTAGTAAAATTGCCATTATGATAGTATCTTATCTTTCTACTGGTGTAAATGTCTCTTCATAATCTATGCCATACCTTTGTGTGAAACCCTTAATAACCAACTTTGACTTGTGCCTTCCAACACTTCCATCACTATTGTACTTAGTCTTATAGACCCATTTAATACCAATGTTTTTCTTGTCATATGGAAGATCTATAAGCTCCCAAGTATCATTCCTATGAATAGAATTTATCTCTTCTTGCATTGCTTTCACCCAAACATCATTAATACATGCATCTTCAAAACATGATGGTTAAAAATCAATTTGTGTAATTAAGGCATAATTTACTATCTCATCTCTTCCTATTATTCATGTGATTGGTGTCTTTTATGTTCATAAATTACACTCAGTCTTTTTACCTGTATTGAAGAACTAGGAACTGAAATATGAACTATGCTTGGAATACATGTACTAGATAAGGGTCTATTTAATGGAATTACACCACTTGGAATTGAAGTACTTGTGGGCTACTCATTAGTAATATCATCATAATTATCATCAATAAAAATAGATTTAGACTTCTAAATATTCCCTTTATCTTTATCATGACCATACATTCCCCTTCATTAAAAATTACACATTTTGACACAAGTACACTATTAGTGATAGGTTTATAAAGCCTATAAGATTTGATTTGATCATTGTACTGAACAAAAATACAAGACTCATTCTTTGGATCTAATTTCTTCTTTTTTTTTGATCAACTAAATGAACATAATCTAAACAATTGAAAGCTTTGACATATTTGACATTAGGTTTATTTTCATACCATGTTTCATATGGAGTCATATTTTATAGTGCACTAGTGGGACTTCGATTGAAAATATATATTGTTGTAGCAACTGAATCACCCTAAAAAGAGTTGTTCAATCCCTTTATTTATAACATGTTCCTTGCCATTTCAACTATTATAAGGTTTTTTCCTTTTATCCATAGAATTTTGTTGAGGAGTGTAGATAGTTATGAGTTGCCTTTTGGTGCCATTCAAATCACAATAATTCATAAAATCATTTGAATATAATTCACCTACATGGTCAGTCATTAAGCACTTTATTTTATAACCACTTTCATTCTCTACAAAGGCTTTAAATCTCTTAAATGTATGAAATGTTTCTTTTTTTTCTTAAAAAATTAAACCTAACACTTTCTTGAATAATCATCAACAAATGTAATGAAATATGGTGACTAACCCAAACTTTTTGTTTGCATAAGACCATAAATATTTGACTGAACCAATTAAAATGGATGATAATACCTCCATGCACTACCTTTTGAAAACTTTTATATTGCATTTTTTCCTTTAACACAACCATCACAATCTTATTTATGTATTTATGTTCATCAACCTTTCGAAAACCATAAACTAATTCTTTTGATGTTAATAACTTTAAACTTTGAAAATTCAAGTGTCCATACCTGAGATGCTATAACCAACTTTATCTTTATATGTCATATTTGCAAGGGTGTTATTATGCTCTCCAAACTTCATTGGGAACATCCAATTCTTAGATAGATGTACTATTGTAACAACATTATTTTCTTCATTCTTATCATATATCATGAATTGATTATCATAAAAAAACACATAATTCTTTCACATAGCTATCCAACACTCAGCAAATTATGTTACAAATTTGGGGTGTAATAAATATCATTAATACTTTTCATACGTTCTATAGTATTCACCTTCATAGTTTCATTTGATGCAACATCTAAAGATTTATCATCACCAAGTTTGATATTGGTTTTGAAATATCTATCCATTGTAGAAAACAACACATTATTCCCAGACATGTGATTAGAATAACTTGAATTGAAATACCAAACCTCATTATGACTATTTTCAGCTTTGTCATATGAAATGAATAAATTGCATGATGTATCACCATCCTCTTTAGCATAATTAACACTTTTATTTTCATTTTCTAATTTTAATCTACATTGCCAATCAAAATGACCATACATGTGATAGTCATAACATTGAATATTTATATTATCAAATCTACCTCTACCTTTACCTCTTGTAGCTGAACCACCTATTTTGCCTCTGCATTCTCTTGAATAATTGCATCTTCTTGAATAATTGTAATTCATGTCTTTACCTTGTCCTTGATTTCTTTTGAAATTATCGTACCTTCATTCTTTGTGATCTTTTATTTTGAGATAAAAGCCATCTCATTACATTCATTTAATGTGTCTCTTAGTCTTTCTTCATGGGATATAGGAGTTCCAACTAGGTGATCAAACTCAAGATTAGTCAAATATTTGATTTATTCAATAATTATGGCAACATAATTCCACCTTGTTATTAGAGACATTAACACCTTTTTTACAACCTCTTTATTCAACATTTATCTATGTGTAGCCATCTTGTTAACTAGATCCTTTACTCTTACACAGAAATCACTCAGACTTTCATCTTCTTGCATCTTCAAGTCCTCAAATTCTCTCTTCAATGTTTTCAATCTAACCACTTTGACTTGCTCACTACCTTGGTAATCTTCTTGTAGAGTCTTATAGGGATCCTTGGCTGTCTTTGTCCCTACAATTCTTGGAAACATGCTCTTATGTAGAGTTGTTTGAATATGAAATAAATCTTGTGAGTTCTTATTATTAGCTTCCTTCTTATCTTGCCTATCTTTAGTTGGCACAGTGGCCCAATGAGCTAGTTCATGATAACCAATTTCTACAATCTTGTATTATTCTTTTCATATCAAAAGAGTCATTATCTTCATACTCCAATAATCACAATTATTACTACTAAATTCTAGAATAAGAAGATTGTTAGAGTTTGACATGATTAATTGTATGTTATCATACTCATGACCCTTGTGGAACCAATGTTTTATTGTTAAAGAATCAATACATCCCCTGATCTAAACTGGCTAGATGCTCATCAGAATAGTGTTAACATTGAACTCTTTACTGCACCTTGTATTAATGGTTTAAACTTGCTGATGTTTATTATGAAACCTTGTTGAAATGTTATAACTAAGCTATTCACAACTAAATCGATATTCTTCTATTGAAACTTTGTTTTGATTTGAAGTAATTGGTAGAATGCATATTTGCTTAAAAATCCTTTCATATGCATATTTGTACATTAAAGGAGAAGTTCTATACGTATAGTTGATAGCATAAATTTGGCATACTCTTAGCCAGTGCAAGTCTTATACGAATGGACTCTCTCATAATATTTCTCGTAATGGTTAAGAGAAGACAATCCATGCAAACGCCTCGTGAATGACTAGACCATGTATTAGAATTGTAGCTTATGGTTGGGCTATTTTAGATGCTGCTCCTGAGCGGAATTACCATCTTGATTATAATTCTGCCTTCTATGCTCAACCGGGAAGCAAATTCTTATGTTAGCTTCCTCTATAAACTCTCAGCCCTGTTCTTCCCTTTTAAAAAAATAAAAATAAAAATAAAATCATCTTTCTCCTTGCTGCACTCAACTATATACGCGTATGCTATTGTTTTTCTTTATGAAGCCTTTCCTGGAGTAAATAGAAGCTCTAAATCTTGTGACCGTGTAGTGGAAACCATCCTAGGTTTATTATACCTTGTCTTGCTCAAGTAATCTTTTAGACGCAGTCTGTGACATAGTTCTTGGCCCCGTAAAGCTTCAATTTTGAAATGGCCATAGGACGTAACTATTTTAAATATCTTGGAATCCGTTTACAGCTGCTTACATTTGATATGGTTACATTATCTCATTTGGTCGTCTCTATTGTAAACTTAGTTACACCTTCAACTGCGTGTTAATCATGTCTAGACAATTCTTTGTCGAGTAGTCCTTCCCATCCTTGCTCTTCGGCATGTTATCAGGAAATTTGACTATTAGCTTTTTTATTCTATGCTCGGTTGGATTTTATTTGGACTTTAACTATCCTTCGAGGCTCTAACACGGTGAAATGGAAGGTCCTGGCAAGCATCAACCCTTATATGCAGCTGAGCCATGGGTTTCTCTTCACTGATAAGGTGGTGGTACCTCAACGATTGGACTCTAATGTCCTCGGGAGACTCTTGTCATTAAACCTTGCCTTTCTTTTTGGAACCTAGAGTAATATGCCTTGGTTCCGCCTTCTCTAACTCAGGTCTTCTTATTGCTAATTCAGCCGTGGGTCTATTCTACTAAGTTCTTATCACGTCTTTCTACCAGGTTAACCATGACTCTTGGGCTAGCGTAGACAGTTACTATGACTTGCCTTCTCTCAGCATTCTCGTTTTATGAACATATTTAAATTAGCATCCCATTATTGTTTTTTGTTTTGATCCTGTTTGAAATTTGGATGTTACCTAATTTAGTTCACTTTCAGCAATTATTATTTTTTTTTAAAAATTAAAAAAAAAATCTATATATAAGTCATATATATTGTTATGAGATATTGTTTTTCTCATACCTTTTGTACCATTGTTAAGTTCAATTGTTTAATCATTGCTCGCCATTATGCACATGATAGTAGGTCCCATGTTAATTGTTTTTAAGAAGAATCCTTGATAGTTTTCGGAGGATAATATTGTGTATGGTTCTTTGCATTTTTTAGTTTTTTAAATAATAATCATTAAATGAAATTGAATTTAAAATCAATTTTATGAATTAATTTTATATGTTTGAAAGATTTTTCCTTAAAAATTAAAAAAAAATTAAGTATGTATAAATCATTTTAAATATTTTAAAAATTAGTTTTCAAAACATCAATTATTTAGTAATGTTAAGAAGATTTAATCCATAAAATTTCATTCAGTAAATTTTAGGGGCATATCCTTTCAACATTAGCCTAGCATCTATTCAAAGAAATATAATATTTGTTTAAATAACTTATTTTCACAGGCATACTAAGTAACCTAGTTTTAACAATAGCTTTCTATACCATGTAAATTAAATCAATATGAAATTTATGTTATTATAATTTAAATTTTATTATTAAAATAATTAATGAAATTGTAAAATATAAAATATAGTTTTACAAATTGCTATGTTAAAAATTAAATCCCAAAATAAATATTTTATCAAAGACTATCCAATTTTTTTAGTGGATATCCCACACTAGTACAAAGTGTCATAGTGAAAATATTTTCATTTGAACCACTATCTAACATGACACTATGTATATATTATAAATCAATGTAGGTATATATGAAATAATGATTTATAACTAAAATCATAATCCAAAATCTGATTATAATTGAACGCAATTTTAGGTTGTTATACATATATGCTTATAAGTGTACCAAATATATTATCTAATAGATGCTCATATGTTAATATATAAATACATTTTTGGATGTTTCTTACATTTTTCATGTTGTGTGTGTGTGTGTGCATATCCACTTTTTAACAATACCATAGAAATTAGTCACTATATGTTTGTATAAATATAAAGCAAAGCAGAGAGTCATGAATAGACAAAGGTCATAGGACATGTCATACCTTTCCTTATGATACAAGACTATTATGAGATATTGACCTTATCTTCATATTGTTGCCTTTGCACATGTATGAAAATCACTAAATTTGCTATGTAGTATTGAATATGGCATAGGAAATGGCTAGCATAATTAATATTCGATCGTAAAAAAATTCATAATCAGTTGTGGTTTACTTAGTGTTACACTATGGCCTTAATGTTGATTGTGATAGACGATTTCCCTTCATGGTTATTAACATGATTTGAAAAATATTTTTTGTGGTGGCTGGTCATAAAGACCTTATTGGTTTCCTTCATATCCAACAACCTAAGGGTCAATAAATGGAAAGGTGGAGGTGACAAACTAGTTAGGATTTAAAATAAACCTTTTTTTATAGAATTGATGAATTGGATATGTTCTCTCTTTTTAAATGGTTAATTAGAATATATTGAAAAAATGGTAGTTGTCGTTGCGATTATGTAAATAAGGAAATAATGATCATATGTTGCAAATACCATTATCCATATTATTCCAATCCTATTATAACTATTCATGTAGAATTATGTCTTGATATTAAAATAAGAATACTTTGAAAGTCGTTCTTGGACACACGTAAGACCCATTATCTTATAAATAGATCAACTGTAAAATTGTTTCTAAACCTTGATATTATTTATTAGTTTTAAAATAAGCTCATGTTCCACTTTAGCTGAAGCAAAGACTATTAATGGAATAAATAAATACTAAAATACGCTCCTACAAATAAGGATTAAGGAAGAAGATGCGGTGGGGGACCTTGGGCTAGGTATATAAATCATTGATCATAGGGAATGATTAGTTTAAAAAGCAAAACGAGGATACATGTGTTAGAAGTACATAATGAGATACCTTCTTTTTATGCATCCTGCAATTTCAGCTTCTTGGCATGTTAATAGGTGAGCCCCAATGTGTTGGGAAGGGGCATAAATAATCTAAGCTCCCAATTTTTCCTATAATGTTATATTTTTATAAAAAAGAGATCGAAACATTCACGAAAGATATTTTATTGTTTTTTTAAAAAGGGAATATTTTTTAAAAAGAATCCCAATGCATAGAGAAGAAAAAAAGATTTTATTATGTTTATACTATTTGTGGAAGAACCGAAAAAAAAAAAGGTCAACATGGTCTTTGGGAAGATAAAAGGGAATAATGAAACGGCAGGGTGCGTTGGGCATGAGAAAGAAATAGTTATCTGAATATTTCCTATTAATGCATTTTTAAAATGTAAATGAATTCACTTTGTCCAAAGTATAAATGTATAATTACATTCATGCTTGTAAAGAAAACCTGGCATTGTATTGTATTTCGCTGGAATTGATTACAGATATCAAAGAAAGAATGGGATGTTGGATCTAGAATTTTTATTACTGACCAATAAGCCTAACCTGAGGTGAAGTGCAGTAGGATAAGAGAGATGATGTTTAGGAGTAAAAAGAGTATTGTTGTTAGGAATAGTTTACTAGGTAACTAGTTTTCCACCTATACCCCTCTGTGTTTACGCTTGGGAATGCTAATCAAGATCTCGTTTATTTAGAAAATAAAGTATGTGTTGTTCATTGGTAAATATTTTTTTATTGTTATTCTCGAATAAGCACTTAGAACTGATATTTTTCAAAATTCAGTCATGAGTTATGAATTTTATGAATTTTAACATAGATAAGCAGCAAGCGTGGGTTGAGGAGAAGGAATTACCTGTTTCTTACATTATGTGCAAGTTATGTAGAAACAAGTTTTCAGTGTTAGTAAAATTCATTTTAAGATGCATCTCTGATAAAATAATAATAATAAAATGAGATGAAAAGATACTTTGAATGGGCTACACTTTATTTCCTGGTTTAACTAGCATGCCCACGATTAAATTGTTCTTACCTGGTGCTTTTCCTTGTTTTCCTGCAGCTTCAGAACCATCTGGTAGTGCCAAAAATAATTTTATATACGTATAGAGAGATCCTCGTGTGGAAACAGGGGTATTAAATTATTGTTTGGTTGAAGTTTCAAATGGCCTATCCCCACCCGTCTTGTGAGCTTCGTAGGTGCATTCTGGGCCATAAACCATTGGCTCCCACCTAGTAGTTCTCCTTTTGGGAGGTACTCTACGTGACCCTAATTATAAGATGACCTTATTTTATTTTGGAAAGTAGTTGGATGTTTATGTTTCTATTTTCCTTGGTCTGCATTTCAAAAGGGTAAAGGATTAATTGATTTGTCCAAGTCTCACGCCCCATCGAGCCAATCCTTGACTTCCCCTATTAGTGGCCCTACCTTGACCCTATTAGGCCAGCTCTAATAATTTTCCTCAAAATCCACGTCTTAAGCAGTTTGTTGACTTTGAACATCAGTTTTTAGTTTAATTAAGCACCCTTGTGGAGTATTGACATTTTATTGGGGTTTCCACATTCTACCTAATGTGCCTCCGATAAATTATTGAGGTAATATCGAGTTATGGTATTAGATTTAAAGTTATAAATTTATCAAAAAAGTGAGAATATATATAATTATATGTTGCATGGATTTGGTCAAAATATTTTATTTTTTGGTTTTTTATTTAAGGCTTAAAAAAATACTTAGAATTTTTATAAGTTGGTTAATTAACAATCTCAAGTAGATGATGATAAAAGTAATTATTAAATTGAGAAATTCTGATTGAACTATTTAACAAATAATATTTGATAATAATAAGAGAGTGAATCTTCTAAATAAGATAAAATTGTAGAAGGAATTTTATATATTTTGGTGATATGAAAATATATATTCTTGACAAGTCAAATAATGTAGATGGTAGAAGCATAATTATTTGCCAATGTGAGTTACTTCTCATATTATGAGATTTAATATTTATCTACAAAATTGAATAGAATTCCATGTATTATTTTATGTCATTATTATTAATATGCTATTATTTTGACAAGATTGAAGACTCAGTATCAACACATGGAATAGAATTACATGCATTCCTTTATGTTAATATGCTATGATATTATCTTGAGTAAAATTGCAGACCAAAAACACTGCCAACATAATGTTGACATAACTTGCATGGTGTCTTAGTGTAGGTTGGAGTTTGATCTTGGATATTAAGGACTAAAGTAATTAATTTTTTTTATTATAGGAACTCATTTGTTTAAATATGCAATAAAGATACATGTGAGTTGTGTGTGTCCCCCTTGTGAAGATTGTAACCACTTCTTAATTGCATTTCCTTGCATATCTTTCTATTGTAATATCTATATTTAAATAATGTATGTTTCTTATGTATCTATGTGTATAATAATGATGAAATTTGTTTACATAACATTGTGTATACATCATGAAATGATTTGTGAATAAATAGGATCATTGAAGAATATTATGGGATGGTATAATATAAAATTGCTTGATTGAATTACGTATAATCCACATGAAATTTTATAATCTCAAACTCAAGTTATCCTTCAAACTCTCAAAACCTTTTTTCACAAAATTCATGTCAAAGGATTAGTATTAGGATAGTCCTTCTTTCGTGACTTCAATCAACAACTTAATAGTTTATTGTAGCATCCATACTATGTTTATAACCTATGAAGATAATATGATACTTTTGATTGATGGATTATGTATGTATGTATGTATGTATGTATGTATGTATGTATGTATGTGTGTATGTGTGTTTGTATGTATGTATATATGTATGTATGTATGTATGTACACACACACACACACACACACACACCAAAAAAATAATACACATACATACATACATACATACACATAAACCCTTCTTTCATGATTTCAATCAGTAACTTAACAGTTTATAGTAGCATCCATACTATGTTTATAACCTATGAAGACAATATGATACTTTCGATTGATTGATTATGTGTGTGTGTGTGTGTGTGTGTGTGTGTGTGTGTGTGTGTGTGTGTGTGTGTGTGTGTGTGTGTGTGTGTGTGTGTGTGTGTGTGTGTGTGTGTGTGTGTGTGTGTGTGTGTGTGTGTGTGTGTATAATATACATACATACATACATACATATACATATGCATATGCATATAGACACACACACACACACACACACACACACACACACACACACACACACACACACACACACACACACACACACACACACACACACACACACACACACACACATCTTAATGTATTTAATAAAACATCGAACCATTTGTGAATCTTTATATATTGTCCCAACTCATTAGGCTTGTATCATTATAAATTGATTAGTTCCTTCAAATGATTATACCGTAAACATTTTTACACCTATTGCCAAGAGGTGGATGTGTCTCATTGCCTGAAAGATAGTAACTACATATTAGGTGATTAATTATGTCCTTATTATTCTAATATTATTTATTGGATTGGTAATGTGGGACATAAATAACTTTTGGTACAATTTTTATATGTCATTTTCATGTTTGCCTATATTTTTGTGATAAGTATATTAAAATTTAAATGTATCTCATAATGATGACATAGTTACTTGACAATATGTGTGTTAGATAAGAATATTGATTTATCTCTTCTCTTATCCTTACAATAAAAATATTAGTCATCCCTTATTCATTACATTCTTCTTGGGCACTCATTCCTATTATTAGAAGTAAGTGTGGAAAGTGGTTTATTTCACTTATTTATTGCCATAAAAAAGTAGTATTGGTCGATCATACTTATCTTGGGTTGATTATAACTACCCTATGAGCATGCCAAGATAGGAATAAACATGTGTTGAATTTTCTAAGGATTATGTTTTTACATATATTATTTTTATACATGTTTAAACATTCATTTATGTGACTCTATCATAAAATATCATAAGCTATCTTGTCCATCATCCAACCCTATCATGAACAAACTATGTTATGTATTCAATATACTACTTTTTTCTAAATATAGTTATTTTAGACATAATAATATTAAATAGAGGGGGATTGGCAACCCATTTGATTCATATTGGTATGCTTCGAAGAGTCAAGAGTCTATGAGCTTACAAATTTATAAAGAATGTGGTCAAAATCTTAAAATCAAGATGGATCCTATTTATGCAATTATATTTTATTACCTTATTATAATAGGAAGAACATCCTTAAAATGTGATGTTGGTGAGTTCTTACTCATACATCAACTGAATTACTCTTTTAATCCTACTTATAATAGTTCTATAGGTTTGATTAGTTATTTTTTAGGGTGTTTGACATTGGAAATAAATCTCATCTTGTACTATTAGAGATGATGATTGAGTCTCCTTATCAAAAAAATGTTTGGTTTTAAGGTGTGTGTGTTATGTGGGTGCATTACAAGACACACACATAGTCAGACATAAACATAATAGTCATTGTGTTAGGGAGATAAAACCCTACATAGTGATTCTTGTTGTTGTGGTTATTGTTGTGTGTGTGTGAAAAACATTGTAAAGTGTCTTAGCTCCATTCATTATTATTATTATTATTATTATTATTATTATTATTATTATTATTATTATTATTATTATTATTATTATTATTATACCTATATGGCTAACACCACCATTTTACTCATGGATGCAATCTTGATCAATAAACCAAGACCCATAATAATATGTACACATGAACCCAAATAATATAAATTTAAAATTCAAATAATAAATTAACATCAAATTCAAATTGAACTAGGTAGTAGGTTAACCATACTTGTGTAATCATGGTAGGGTGTCCAAGTGAATGGATGCCATTATTTTTGTATTTAGAGCCACGTAGTGGGATACAAATTTCCTTTTTATTTATTAAATGAAAAAAAATCCTTTTATCCATTTGCTTTAATAATGACTCACTATTACGTATTCTTTTATCTATATATCTCAAAGTTTAAAATTGATATCTCAATTATAAAATTTGTAGCCTTTTATTCAATCATCTCTCTGATATATATCTTGGTCTCTATTCTTCATACTTATGTAGAATTTTGATGACCCTCTTCTAATTGGGAACTTATTTTTTAATCAAAAATTTCTTCCTCCAAACCTCCCAACCCATTATATGTGGTATTTGTTCTTTTCTATTTTTTCAAGTCACCAACTTTCCAACTTCATCATAACTATGACATCAAATAAATGGATATTTCAAACATCACATAAATAACTTATTTATTTTTTTCCTCATGAGCTATTTTCTTCATAAGAGATAATAAGACCTATGGCCAATTTTGATTGAAATCTCTCATTCTCAGTTTTCCAACTATAATAAGAACATCACTAATGGTAATTACAAGCATATATTATGACATGTTATAACCTAGTGTGTCATGGCACTATGTTGTCATATATTTTTTATTTGAATATCGATTTAGTGATTTTGACACATGAAACAATCATATGGTTCTTTCATAATGTGCTCACAAGTCTTCCCATAGTCTCTTGGTCATATATGGACCTATTGTCACCAAATATTGCACCCTAAAGTAGGTTATTCAAGCCTAATCTAATTTTTGGGAAGCATTAGAATACCTTTAGGCCTATAGTTTTCCTATAGTATAGGTAGACCTTTAGGTTTAAGGGCTAGCTCCCTAGATTGACAATTTAAGTTATTATCACCTACACTAACTAATTAAATGTGTTAAGAGGGAAATAAATATGCATGAAATTAAACTATCCTAGGTGGGAGATACACCATCAATATATCCAAAATATCATCATACTCTTGCACTAAGAGACAAGTTCTACAACACTAGATTTAAAGTCCTAGAATAATGTAACTTTAGTATTTCAAATATGGTGGTGAAATCTATGAGACTACTTAAGGTAATTGGAACATATGTTAGTTACATACACTAAGTCTATTTTTACATTTTAAGTATGTCAAACACACTAGTTACACTCCATATCACCTGTTAGAATGAGAAATTTTTTCACCAAACATAAAAGGATAAAGAGAAGCAAGGATAAAAGTTTATCACTAGACCTCCCTATAATTTACTTCACATACTTAGATAATATTTTTTTTATCACTAAAATATAATTAATGTATTATTCAAAGGAAAATTACAACATCAAACTAAGAGGGATTCACCATATAAACTGTTAATTTTTTTGAAGAGATAAAATGGCTAGTACTTATAGAATGTGTGAGAGGACAGAGAAAAGTGGAGTTCAAGGGTCACAATACCAATTTTAAAGGCATGAGAATAAGTAAGGTTGTAGATAAATAGAGAATGAAACATAACATGAAATATCTTTTTGGATAAATGTCCCTCTAAAGCATGAAAAATACTCAAACCTGGTGTAAGACCCTTCAACTACCTTCTTAAAAACTACCTTCATCATTAGGCCTCTCTTCAGCACTACAAATTAGACTAGTATTAGTTGACACATATGAAATATGGAGGGGGTTTAATAAAAATATTCAACATTCATTAAATGTGTCCCTAACCATTTTTGTTATTTTGGATAAGTGTTCTCATCATTTATAGTAACCATCACCAGTTGTACAAGCATGTCTTCACATTTTGGACCAAGATGGTCTTCAGTTTATCAATAAATATATGTAATGGGTGATATGACACGTATCAATAGTCACCTTACCTCAAAATCCATTAGGCATAGCTTAAAAATCCTCCCAATTAGACCTATCACTTCCTGACTTGGTGTCACCCTCCCTTCTGAAGCAAAGGAGATTGTAGAAGTGCTTGTGTGTTTGTATGAATAAATAAATTAATGTGAAGAGTTATAATAGGTCACAACTGACCTTCCTGATGGAATATCATTGTTTAAATCTCCCCAAAACTTGAAAAATACACAAAATCTACCAAGAAATCCTATTTTGTACCTTGTCCATACAGGTAGGCACCATCCAACTAGATGGGATGGATATTGAGAGAGTATTTTTCAATCCCAAAACCATTTATAGGTCATACTATCCCTCTTGGATTTTCCAAATTATCCCAAGAGTATAATTTATGTGTGAGGTTTCATGAAGATGGAATGTGTCATGATCATATATGGCACAAGTGGTTGGTCATTGATTATAGAGTCTACTCTTTTAAATTAAATATTCACAACATTTTACATAATATAATGTTGTTTCATAAATATTTATATGTTCAAATTAATATAAATTAGTGTCTTTCTTGATTAAAATAGGGTATTGTGTCTACGTGGATACCAAGTAACCATATATGGCCATATCCTTTAGTTCCTAAAAATGATACTTACATAAATCACATACACCCATGAATAATTAAACTTTAATTTCATATCTATGACCTAATAATTTTGATTATTCATATATTAAATTAGATAACATATTTTAATGTTCTTGTGCACTATCTTGAAACACAAGTAGATGTGGTTAAGTACAGGAATCTTAGATGGGAGACATGTGAAGGAATCATGATATCATACGTATTTATATGCTCATTAATTATGGAATCTTGAAGTGTCAATGAGCTATACTTTTTATCAAAAAATTATGTGTTATCCAATATGGCATGATTGTGCCAAGCGAGATGTTCATAAGAAAGTTCTATAGTATCCCCACATAATTAAAAGAATTTGATGAAGGGTTTACATCCCACTTACATGAACATAATTTAAACATTTATGTTTATTCAATTTAAATTATAATTACTATTACTGGTAAGGATTTTGTGCTTATTATAGTGTCATCAAATTAAGCTATATTGATTAACAAGCCTTATGACCTCAGGTTACCATGTCACAGATTCAAAAAGTACCCAACATAGTTCATGAAGTGGACACATTCAATCATTTGAGGGATACCCATATATCTATTTTATTGGAGGTATTTACACTAAGAGTTGATATCTTACCTATCTGATGAATTGGGATGTAAAGAAAGGCTAAGTATCCATGGAGTGGATGAATTATGATGTCATTGAGGTCATTTTTTATTCATGGTTTTATAGGTGTAGAAATACTTAGTTAACACATATAAATTTGAATCCATGTGAATACAACAAGATGTTAATTTATTACTAGGTGTTACAGATGATTATAAATTATAGTAAATATAAAATTCTCTTTTAGTTTTAGATCATAAGAATCTTAAAGACATTATGAAATTTGATCAAGATGTTGAGATCATAGTTAATATTGGAATGATTGCACCAAGTGAGATGTTCATAAGAAGGTTTTATAGTAACCACACACAATCAAAAACATGTAATGAAGAGCTTACATCTAACTTACATGCACAAAATTTAAACATTTATGTTTAATAAATTTAATTTATAATAATTATTCATGCTAGGCATTTCATGTTGATTATACTGTCCCTAAATTTATCTATATTAAATAACAAGACTTAAAACTTTGGTTCACCATGTCACAAACCCAAAAATAACCCAACATAGTTCATGTAATGGCCACATTTAATCATTTTATGGATACCCATATATTTTTATGATTGGTGTAATTTACACCAAGAGTTGAGATCATTCCTATCTGATGAATTTAATGAAAAAAATGCTAAGTATGCATGCAGTGTAAGGATTACTATGTCCTCAAGGTCATTTTTTATTCGTGGTTTGATAGATTGATGAAAAAAAAGGTTAATATTTTAGAGGCCATTAATTTTGACCCATATCTTCATTTGAGCTCTTCTATGTGCCAAAACAACCACATCAAAAAATTTATTTCTTCCCTAAGTTACCTTATCCTCTTATATTTGATTTAGATATTTTTTGGAGGATATTCATGATCATTTGAAGGTCCAAAATTACAAATTAATAATTTTTATGATAATTTTCTATTTTTAAAAATTATATATTTATTGTAACAAATGTCAACTTCAATTGAATTTCATCTCATATGCTAATTACAACATTTAAAGTATTTCAGGATATTTTTAGAGCTACACGTGTTTGCATGTGAAACTTACTAAAAATAGTAATTTCTAAAAATATATAATTTTTTAGATTATAGTTTTTTCATTTTTTCATATGCCAAATCTAATTTTGAGTTGAGGCTTATTTATGCATTGTTTTAGTTTGTAGTTATTTCAATTCCTTCAATCCAAATCAATACAATTTATTATTTTAGATCTTGGCCTATTGATAACTGAATGTATTGATAGTTTTTTGTTCATTATCTGGGATCAGAGTAAGGTTCAAATCTTGGAGGAGTAAGACATGGGGAGAGGATGATGAGGTATTACATAGATAAGATGGAATATAAAAGAGTTATAGAGGCACGTGAAATAATTAACTGAGGTTATCACCAATTAGAGAAGAAGACAAGGTTATGATGAGAATGACACATATCATGATGAAAATTTTCAAAAAGAAGAAGAAACATAACAGCAACCACCATTGATGGAAGAGTGGATGGTTTGGGATTTTTAAGGAATAAATGAAGTAATCAAGGTTAATTTTATAGATTATGGGTGTAGTTTAAAACCAGAGGAGTTGATATATTGGATATATAGCATGGAAAATTTTTTTGAGTGGAAGACAAGAAGGTAAAGTTTGTATGAATGAAAATGAAAGGTCGTGTAATGATTTGGTGGGATCACCTATAGAAAGAGAGACAAAGGAAAGGTAAATAGAAGATTAATTTATGGAAATAGATGGAGAAGAATCTGAGGGAGAAATTTCTTCATGTGGATTATGCATAAACCCTATAGAGAATATTTCAAAGTTTTAGGCAAAAAGATCATAAAATACAATAGTATATAGATAAATTTTATAAACTTTCCATATGATTGGAGCATGATGAAATATAAGAGTAGATAGATATAAATTATGTAAATGGTTTGAAATTTACTATTAAAAATGAATTAATCATGCATATAATACTTTGCATGAAGGAGGCTTATCAAATAGCTTTGAAGGTACTACAAAAACAAAATAGATACAATTTTAGAAGAATGTCTCTTGGTCTAAGAAGAGGCATATCCTCTATAATAATGGGATGAGGTGGATTAATACCACTATAGGTGCATCTAATACCAAAATAGGTGAGTCATCATGTGGTGTAGAAAGATAAGATAATAATAGGAAAGGTTTTCAATACCAACAAAGAGAGAAGATTTCAGAGAGGATGAGGTTACAATGGTGTTAGAGGATGGTTTTCAAATCAACACATATCTTATGTCTATTATATATGTGGAGAAGAAGGGTAGAGATAATTATATTGTACACACAATCAAGATCAAGAAATGAGGCAAGATGATTACTCAAGAGTGAATCTAGTTGAGGCTAAAATAAAAGAGAAAAATATTAAAGTTACACCAACAGATGTTGGATAGAATCTCATGATGAGAAGAACAATGATCACTCTAAAAAAGGAAATAATGTAAAATAAAGAAGCTAGTGATGCATGGTTGTGATCAAATATTTTTTAAACAATATGTACTTCAGGTGGAAAGGTATGCAAAGTAATTATAGAAGGCGGTAGTTGTGAAAGTATGGTTTCTAAAGAAATGATAGAGAAACTAAATTTTCAATGTGAGAAGCATATAATCCTTATTGGATTTCATGGTTTAAGAAAGGTAATGAATTTATAGTGTGTAAAAGGTGCTTATTCAAGTTTTCTATAAAAAAAAGTTATAATGATGAAATATGGTGTGATGTTATTCAAATGGATGCATGTTATGTGTTAGTAGAAAGACCATGACAATTTGACAAGAAAGCAATTCATGATGGAGAAAAGAACATGTAAATTTTTTGGAAAGGTGGTACAAAATTAGTTTTGTTACCTCTTAATGAGGAAGAGAAGGCAAAAAGTGTGCTCTCTACTAAATAATTTATTCAATATATGAATGTGGTAGGTTGTTATTATGTATTAGTACCAAATAATGAAGACATTGAAATGGTAAAAATACCAATAGAAGTAGAAAATGTTTTGAAATAATATGTAGATGTTATTATTGATGAGTTATTAGATGGTTTACCACTGAAGAGAGATATTCAGCATCATATTGATTTGATTGTAGGATCAACTCTACCCAATCAAGTAGCTTATACAATGAGTCCAACAGAACATGTATAATTAAATAAATAAGTTATTAAATTTCAAAGAGGAAGGTAATAAGGGAGAGCAAGACTCCATGTTCAAGACTAACATTTCTAATTCCAAATAAAGATGGAGGATTGATAATGTGTGTGGATAGTAGAGCCATCAATAAAATTATAATCAAGTATATATTTCCTATACCTCATTTAGATGATATGATGGATGTGCTTACAAGAGAAAAATATTTTACTAAGATTGATTTAAGAAGTGATTATTATCACATTCAAATTTTTGAGGGAGATGAGTGAAAAACTGCATTCAAGACTAGGTATGGCTTTTATGAGTGGATGGTGATGCCAATTAAATTATCTAATGAACTTAGGACATTAATGAGGGTGATGAATACAGTGCTACAATAATATATTAGTAGGTTTATGGTTATTTATTTTGATGATATTTTGATATTGAGTAAGACTAAATAATAACACTTACAACATTTAAAAATGGTATTGTATTTGTTAAGAAAGGAGAAGTTATATGTAAATTTTAAGAGTTACAAGTTTATGTAGAATAGTTTGGTATTTTTGAGATTTGTATTTTAAGAAAATGGTGTGAGAATGGACAAAGAAAAGATAAAGTCAATTTTTCAATGTTCTATTCCAAGAAGCATGATAGAGGTAAGAAGTTTCCTGGTTTAGAAAATTTTTATATAAAATTTAGTATTATTGTGGCACGAATAATAGATTACATGAGAGGGAAGGAATTTACATGGACTAGAACATCCATAGAAAGATTTGAATTTTTAAAGAAGAAGATTATAAAAAGACTAATTTTAGCATTATTAGATTTTAATAAAGTGTATAAGGTTGATTTTAATGCTTCATTTATTGGAATTAGTGTTATCCTGAGTCAATAAATAATGTCAATAGATTATTTTAGTGAGAAATTGAATTAGGTCAGAACAAAGTATTCTACTAATAATGTTGAAACTTATGCAATTGTATAAGTATCAAGACATTGAAGGCATTACTTGGTACCTAAGGAATTTATCCTATTTACATATCTTGAGGATTTGAAGCATGCAAATATATAAAATAATTTAAATAGTAGGCATGCAAAGTGTGCTTCTTTCTTACAGGGGTATATTTTTGATTGAAAAATAAATAAGGAAAATAGAACTAGGTAGTCGATGCATTGAACATGAGGGTAGTGCTATTAAATAACATGGTGAGTGAAGTATTTAGATTTGAAGCTATGAAATAATTATATGATACTGATTCATATTTTGACAAGATAGTTGAGCAATACAAGAATCCATTAACTAGCAGGAGAAATATTATTCATAGTGATTATCTCATACAAGAAGGTTATCTCTTTAAATGGAAATAATTATGAATTTTAGTTGGGTCTCAATGAGATAATATAATAAGAGAATTATATAGTGGTGGTTTGGATGGACATTTTGGTAAGAGGAAGACAATAGCTGTGGTAGAGGAAAATTATTTTTAGCCAAAGATAAAGAGAGATGTGACAAGGTATGTTTCAAGGTGCAAGATCTATCAGGTGACTAAAGGACATACACAAAATATTGAACTATACATGCCATTATTGACTTCAGGAGGATCATAGATAGATTTTACTATAGATTTTGTGTTGGGATTACCAAACACATATAGAGATAATGATTCAATTATTTTTAGACATATTATTTAAAATGGTTCATTTCATTACATGTAAGAAAACTAATGATGCCAATAGAGTTTCAAAATTACTTTTTAATGTTATAGGGAGATTGCATGCTATTCTAAAAACTATTAATATAGATAGGGACATGTAATTTATAAGTTATTTTTTGAGGATTTTCTGCAAGAGGCTGGGTGCTAAGCTATAATTTAGTAGTGCATATCACCCACAAATACATGGATAGACAAAATTTGTGAATATGAGATTGGAAAATTTGTTGAGATTAATAGTGGGAGAGATTCCCAAGCAATAGGACTTCTCTTTACCACAAGCTATGTTTGCATATAACAGTTTAGTGAATAGATCACTAAGAAAATCACCATTTAAAATTGTTTATGGGATAAATCCTTTGGGTATTTTAGATTTGGTACAATTACCAATTGAAAATAGAGTTAGTGATGATGTAAAAGAATTTGCAGAGCATATGAAGTAATTGTAAGAAATAGTAAGAAGAAGGTTTTAGAAAATTAATGAGAAATATAAAGTATTAGCAAATGTCAGAAGAAGATCAAAGGTATTTTAATAGTAAGATTTGGTAATCATTTATTTGTGGAAAGAAATATTTCCAAAATGTCCATACAACAAGTTGAAGTACAAGAAAATTGGACCATATAGGATTGTGAAGAAAATCAATGACAATGTTTATGAGATGAGTTTACCATAGAATTTTGATATATCTCTAGCATTTAATGTTTAAGATTTATAATAATTTCATGGAGAAGAATATGAAGGTTATCAAGATGAAGAAGTAAATTGGTAGTAGAAGGTTTCAAAGAACAAGAAAGAAAAGATAGTGCAGGTTTTGGATATGAAGGAAATAAACATAAGACAAGGTAATTATAAAAGGTATTTATTATAGTGGGAAGGATTTTAAAAATAAGACAACATTTAGATTAAAAAATGGGATCTTAATAAGATTTAGAAATAAAAATGGTAGCAACAGAATCAGGGTAACTCATAGGAACTGAATTATTTTCAACTAGAGGAGAATAATGTAAAAAAAATATGTCAATATTTCAAAGGTTTGATCTCTTACACACACCAAAATGACTATAAAAAAAATTTAGTTGCTTTCCTATGCCACCCTATCTACTTAGATTTGATGTTAATATTTTTTGGAAACCATTTGTGATCATTTGTGGGTCTGAAATTACAATTTAATTATTTTTAAGGGAATTTTCTATTTTTAAAAATTGTATATTTTTAAGAACAAACATAGACTTTAGTTAAATTTCACCCCATAGGTTAATTGTAGTGTTTATACTCTTTTTGGATATTTTTAGAGCTATATACTCTTTGATGCAAAACTTACTAAAAATAATAGCTACTAAAAATAGATTTTTTTTAGTTTTTACATGTCAACTCTAATTCTAAGTTGAGGATTATTTAAGCATAGTTTGGGTTTGTAATTATTTCAAATGATTTAATAATAATCAATAAAAGTTATTTTTTAAGATCTTGGCCTATTGATAATGTATTGTCTTGATAGTTTTCAGGTTCATTATCTAGTATTAGAGCAAGGTTCAAATCTTGAAGGACTAAGACATGATGAGAGGAAGAGGAGGTATTGCATAGATAAAATGAAATATAAAAGAGAAATTAAGACAAGTGGAACAATTAATCAAGGTTATCACCAATCAAAGAAGAATATAAGGTGGTGATGATGAGGATGCAGATTGTGATTAAGAAGTTTAGCATGAAGAAGAATAACAAGATAAACCACCATCGATTGAAGAGAGGATGGTTCAAGATTTAGAAGGAAGAAATGAAGTAATGAATGTTGATGTTATAAATTATTGAGGTATTTTATAACTATAGGAGTAGATATAATGGATTAATATCATGAAAAAATTCCTCGAGTGGAAGACTAAGAGAGAAGATAATAAGGTAATGTTTGCATGGATGAAATTGAAATGTCATGCAATGATTTCATGGGATTACCTGTAGAAAGAGACACAGAGGAAATGTAAAGATAATATTAATTCATGGAAAAATATGGAGAAGAATATGAGGGATAAATTTCTTCTTGTGGATTATGCACAAAACTTATATATAAGATTTCAAAATTTAATTCAAAAAGATCACAATATACAAGAGTATATAGATGAATTTTATAGAATTTGTATATGAGTGGAGCATGATGAAAAAGAAAATAAGATAAGATGGATGTAAAGTATGTAAATGTTTTAAATTTCTTCTTGTGGATTATGCACAAAACTTATATAGAATATTTCAAAATTTAATTCAAAAAGATCACAATAAATAAGAGTATATAGATGAATTTTATAAACTTTGTATATGATTGGAGCATGATGAAAAATAAAAGAATATGGATGTAAGGTATGTAAATGGTTTGAAATTTAATATTAAATATGAATTAAGTATGCATAAAATACTTTTTATGGATGAGGCTTATTAAATATATTTGAAGGTAGAGGAAAACCAAAATAGACAAAATTTTGGAAGAATGTATCTTGTTCCAAGAAGAGGTGGATCCCCTCTAATAAGGGGATGAGGTAGGTTTAATACCATTAGAGGTGGGTATAAAACAAATAGAGGTGAATCATCACATGGTGTAAAAAGGCAAGATGATAATAAGTAAAGGTTGCAATACCAACAAAGAGAAAAAGGATTTTAGAGAGGATGAGGTTACAGTGATACTAGAGGATGTTTTTTGAATCAACACATTTATCATGTATGTTATAGATGTGGAGAAGAATAGAATAGAGCATTTGAGGGTCTGCACTATCAAGATCAAGAAAAGAGCAAAGAAGATCACCCAAAAATAAATCTAGTTGAGGCTCAGATAATAATAAAATACTAAAGTTACACCAATATATGTTGGAGAGAACCTCACGATGAAAATAATAATAATCACTCCAAGGAAGCAATAATTATATAATAAAGAAGTTGGTGATGCATGGATGTGATAATTTTTTTCTGAACAAGATGTACTTCAGGTGAAAAGGCATTCAAAGTAATTATAGATGGTGGTAGTTTTGAAAATATATTTTCTTAATAAATGATAGAGAAACCAAATTTACAATCTGAAAAGCATCATTACCCTTATCATATTTCATGGATTAAGGAAGGAAATGAATATACAATTGATAAAATGTGCCTAATCATGTTTTCTATAGATAAAAATTATCATGATGAAATATGGTGTGATATTATTCCAATGGATTCATGCCATATGTTATTAGGAAGACCATGGCAATTTGATAGGAAAGTAATTCATGATGGAGTAGAGAACACGTACACTTTTAGGAAAGGTGGTATAAAGGTAGTTTTTTAACCTGTTAAAGAGGAAAAAAATGCAAAAAGCATACTCTCTACTAAATAATTTATCCAAGATATGAAGGTGGTAGATTGTTGTTATGTATTAGTAGTAAATAATGAATATATTGAAATGGTGCAAATACTAATAAAAATAAGAGTTTTAAAAGAATATATAGATTTTATGCCTGATGAGTTACTAGATTGTTTACCACTGAAGATAAATACTTAGCATCATATTGATTCAAATTTAGGATCATCTCTACCCAAACAAGCAAATTATAAGATGACTCCAAAAAAACATACAAAATTAAATAAACAATTTTTTTTAATTGATAAAACCAAAGGTAATAAGTGAGAGTATAAGTTCATGTGCACCATCAACATTGATAACTCCAAATAAATATGGAGGATGGAGAATATACCTGATAGTAGATACAATAATAAAATTATAAACAAGTATAGATTTTCTATACCATGTTTAGATGATATTATGAATGTTCTTGTAGGAGAAAAATATTTTCCCAAGATTGATCTAAGGAGTGGTTGTTATCAGATTTGAATTTTTGAAAGATATGAGTGAAAAAATACATTCAAAACTAGAGATGGATTATATGAGTGGATGGTGATGCCTTTCAGATTATCTAATGCACCTATCAAATTTATGAGGGTGATGAATACATTGTTAAAAGAATATATTGGTAAGTTTATGGTTGTTTATTTTGATCATATTTTGAATTCAGTAAGACTAAATCAGAACACATAATTTTTTTGAAAATGGTACTAGATTTGTTAATAAAAGAGAAGTTGTACGTAAATTTGAAGAAGTACAGGTTTATCTATAAATTTTTGGGATTTGTAGTTTCAGTATATGGTGTGAAAATGGATGAAGAAAAGATAATGTCAATTGTTGAGTGGCCTATTCCAAGAAACATTACAGAAGTAAGAAGTTTCCATTGTTTAGCAACTTTTTACAAAAAAAATATTAAAAATTTTAGTAGTATTGTGGCACCAATAAAAGACTGCATGAGAGGGAAGGTATTACATGGACTAAAGAAACCACATAAAGCATTGAATTTTTGAATAAGAAGATTACAAAAATACCAAATTTTTCATTACCATATTTTAAAAAAGTGTTTGAGATTGAATCAGATGTTTCATTTATGGAAATTGGTGTTGTGTTGAGTCAACAAGGAAAGTGAATAACATATTTCAATGAGAAATCGAATGAGGTACGAATAAATTATTCTACTTATGATGTTAAAATCTATGCAATTGTACAATTATTAAGACATTGGAGGCATTACCTGGAGCCTAAGGAGTTTATCCTATTTACAGATTATGAGGCTTTGAAGTATGTGAATACACAAAAAAAAAATGAATAGTAGGCTTGCAAAGTGGGTTTCATTTTTACATGGGTATAATTTTGTGTTAAAACACAAACTAAGAAAATAAAATCAAGTAGCTGATGCATTGAGCAGGAGGGTAGAATTATTAACTACTATGGTGAATGAAGTATTTGAATTTGAAGACATCAAATAATTATATGATACTAATTCATATTTTGGCAAGATAGTTCAATAATGAAAGAATCCATTAACTAGTGATACATATCTTACTCATAGTATCTTATATAAGAATGTTATCTCTTCAAAGGGAAACAATTATGCATTCCATTTTGGTCTCTACAAGATAATATCATAAAAAAATTACATAGTGGCAGTTTGGATAGACATTTTGGTAAGATGAAGACAATATATTTGGTGGAGGAAAAGTATTTTTGGCCAAATATGAAGGGATATGTGACAAGGTATGTTTCAAAGTGTAGGATCTATTAGGATGCTAAAGGAGATACATAAAATATCAGACTATACATGCCATTACTAGTTCTAATAGGACCATTGATAAATTTCAGTATGGATTTTATGTTGGAATTACTAAACACATAGAGAGGTAATGAATCAATTTTTTTTGTTGTAAAAATATTTTTTAAAATGACTCGTTTAATTAAATGTAATAAAAATAATAATTCCACTAGAATTGCATAATTTTTTTAAGGATATTGTGAGATTGCATGATGTTCAAAAAAATATTACAATAGACTAGGACAAAAAAATTCTAAGTCATTTGTGGAGGAATTTGTAAAAGAATATGGGTACTAATCTATAATTTGGTAGTGCATATCACACAAAAATAAATGGATAGATAGAAGTTGTGAATAAGATCTTGGGAAATTTGTTGATATGCATAGTGTAAGATAAGCCCAAGAAGTGGGACTTGGCTTTACCACAAGATAAGTTTCCATATAATAGTTTCATGAATGGATCAATAGGAAAATCATCATTTTAATTTTTTTATGGGAGAAAACCTATGGGTATTTTAGATCTAGTACAATTACTAATTGTAAATCAGATTAGTGATGAAGTAAAATCATTTTTAGAACATATGCAATAATTAAAATGAGTAAAAAGGAAGTTGTAGAAAAGTAATGAGAAATATAAGGCATTAGTAGATGTTAGAAGAATATCAAAGGTTTTTGAAGAGGGAGTGTTGGTAATAGCTTAATTAAAAAGATAAAGATATCTATAAGTTACATGGAACAAGTTGAAGTACAAGAAAATTGGACCATGCAGGATTGTGAAGAAAATAAATGACAATGCTTATGAGGTGAGCTTACCATAGAATTTTGCTATATCTATAGTATTTAATGATTAAAATTTATATGAATTTAATGGAGAAGAAGATGACGATAAAGAATTAGATTAGAAGCAAGAGGTTCCAAAGAAGAAGGAAAAGATAGTGTAAGCTCTAGATATGAAGATAGTAAGCATAAGGCAAGAGAATTATAATAAGTATTTGGTATAGTGGGAAGGATTACAAAAAGAAGATAACAACTGGATTATAGAATTGGAGCTGAAGAAGATTGACAAAGAAAAATGGTAGTAATATGATAAGGACAACTCAAAGGCACTGACTTGTTTTCAACAAGAGGAGAATGATGTAGAAAAATGGTCAATATTCTGAAGGCCATAACTTTTTACCCATTGCTCTATTTGATATCTTCCATGCCCTAGAATGATTATATCTAAAATTTTGTTGCTTCCCTAACCACTTAATGTTTATTTTGATATTTTATAGAGACCATTCATTATCATTTGAGGGTTAGAAATTATTGTTTAATAAATTTTTTGAGAATTTTTTATTTTAAAAAATTGTGTATTTTTAGGACCGAGAACCAATTTTAGTCAAATTTTATTCCATATTATAATTATATTATTTAGATTATTTTATGAAATATTTAGAGATATGTGCACTTGAATGTTAAACTTACTAAGAATAGGCGATGTTAAAAATATACAGTTTTTTGGATTTTTTTTTTGTTTTTTATGTGAAATCTAATTCCAAGTTGAAGCTTATTTAAGCATGGTTTTGGCTCATAATTATTTCAAGTCATTAAATATGAATTAATACAAGTTGCTGTTTTAGATCTTGGCCTATTAATAATTTATTGTCTTGATAGTTTTTGAGTTCATTATCTTGTATCAGAGAAAGGTTCAAATCTTGGAGGAGTAAAACATGGTGAGAGGACTAGGAGATATTGCACAAATGAGTTGGACTATACAAGAGCTATAAAATTAATTGAGGTTATCACCAATCAAATAAGAAGACAAGGTGGTGATGAGGAAGACACAGGTTATGATGAACAAGTTCAACAAGAAGAAGAATAGTAAAAAAAGCCACCATCGATGGAAGTGAGGATGGTTCAAGATTTAGAAGGAAGAAATAAATGAATCAAGGTTGATGTTACAAATTATGGGGGTAGTTTAAAATAAGAAGAGTTGATAGATTGGATGAATAGCATGGAATTTTTTTTTTGAGTGGAAGACATAGAGAGAAGACAAGAAGGTAAAGTTTGCTTGCATAAAATTGAAAGGTCATACAATGATTTAGTGTCATCACCTATAGAAAGAGAGACAAAGAAAGGTAGAAATAAGATTAATTAATGAAAAGAGATGGAGAATAAGCTGAGAGAGAAATCTTTTCTTGTGGATTATATACAAATCCTATACATAAGATTTTAAAATTTGAGTCAAAAGGATCACTATATACAGAGTATATAGATGAATCTTATAAACTTTCCATATGAGGGGAACATGAGGAAAAAGAAGAGAAGATGTATTTAATGTATGTAAATGGTTTTAAATTTAATAATAAAATTGAATTAAGCATGCGTAAAATACTTTGTATAGAGGAAGCTTATCAATTAGCTTTTAATGCAGAAGAAAAATAAAATAGATAAAATTTTAAAAGAATGTCTCCTCGTCCAAAAAGAGATAAATCCTTTACAATAAGGGGACAAGGTGGGTTTAATATGATGCAAAAAAATAGGTCAAACTTTCGAAAGGTATAGCCTTTGAATCATAACTCTATTTGAGCTCTTCCATGCACCAAAATGATTGTGTTTTACTGTCCTAGGTTGATCTACCAACCTAGCAATGGTTTTGATATTTTTTTGTAGGTTGTATATGATCATTTGAGGATCTAAAATTATGATTTAATTATTTTTTTTAGGTTTTTTCTATTTTTAAAAATTATGTATTTTTAGAACTAAATGTCAACTTTAATTGAACTTCATTGCAAGTCTAACTATAGTTTTTAGGACATTTTAGGAGATTTTAGGAGTTTTTAAAAATAAGTATTTTTTTTTTAATTTTTTATTTTTTTTAAAATTTTGCATGTAAAATCTAATTTTTGAGTTCAAGCTTATTTAAGAATGATTTAGGTTTGTAATTTTTTCAAGAAATCAATATGAATCAATTCTAATTATTATTTCAATAGCTTGGCCTATTGGTAATTTTTTTGTTTTTAATAGTTTTTGGGTTAATTATCTAGTATCAAAACAAGTTCAAAACTTGGAGTAAATAATGGTGAGAGGATGAGGAGGTGTTGCATAGATGAAATAAAATATACAAGAGCTTAGAAGCAAGTTAAATAATTAACATAGATTATCAATAATTAGTAGAGAAGATAAGGTGGTGATGAGGAAGACACAAATCATGATGAAAAAGTTTAACAACAAGAATAATGTCAAAAGCTTCCACCATAGATGGAAGATATGATGGTTTGGGATTTAAAAGGAATAAATTAAGGAATCAAGGTTGATGTTCCAAATTATAGAGGTAGTTTAAAACTAGAGGAGTTGATAGATTAAATTAATAGCATGGAGAAGTTTTTTGAGTGGAAGACTATGAGAGAAGACAAGAAGGTAAATTTTGCATGTATGAAATTGAAATGTCATGCAATGATTTGGTGGGATCACCTACAGAAACAGAGAAATAGAAAAGGTAAAGAGAAGATTAATTCATAGAGAAAGATGGAGAATAAGCTAAGGGAGAATTTCCCTCTTGTGGATTATGCTCAAACCCTATACAAAATATGTCAAAATTTGAGGCAACAATATCACAGTATATAGGAGTATATAGATGAATTTTATAATATTTTCATATGAGTGGAGAATGATGAAATAGAAGATTAGATGGTTGTAAGGTATGTAAATGGTTTTAAATTTTCAATTCAATATGAATCAAGCATGTATAGAATACTTAACATGGAGTAGGCTTATCAATTAGCTTTGAAGGTAGAAGAAAAATAAAATAGATAGAATTTTATTACATCTATTGGTATAAAAAGAATTAGATCCCCTCTAATAAGGGGATGAGGTGGGTTTAATACCACTATAGGTAACTTTAATGATAATAAAGGTGAATAATCATGTTGTTTGGAAAGGCAAGATGATAATACACAAATGTTTTAATACCAACAAAGAGGAAGAGGATTTCTGAGAGGATGAGGTAATGGTGGTACTAGAAGATGGTTTCTTAATTATCATAGATTTTATGTCTGTTATAGATGTGGAGAAGAATGGCATAGATCATTTGAGTGTCTACGCTATTAATATCAAGAAAAGAGGCAAGAAGGTCGCCCAAGAGTAAATCTAGTTGACACTGAAATAAAAGAGAAAAATATTGAAGTTCCACCAGCTAATGTTACAGAGAATATCATGATGAGAAGAACCATGATCATTCCAAGGAAGGATCAATTGTAAAATAAATAAGGTGGTTATTCATGGTTGTGATCAAATATTTTTTGAATAATATGTACTTCAGATGGAAAGGTATGCAAAGTAATTATAGATGGTGGTAGTTGTAAAAATATAGTTTCTAAAGAAATGATTGAAAAACTAAATCTATAAAGTGAAAAGCATCTTAATCCTTATCAAATTTCATGATTTAAGAAAGATAATGAAGTTACAATAGATAAAAGGTGTTTAATCAAGATTTCTATAGCAAAAAGTTATAATGATGAAATATGGTGTGATGTTATTCCAATAGATGCATGCCATGTGTTGTTAAGAAGACTGTGGCAAATTGATATGAAAGTAATTCATAGAGTAAAGAATAGGTACATTTTTATAAAATGTGCCACAAAAATAATTTTTCTACCTCTTAAAGAGGATGAAAAGGCATAAAGCATGCTCTCTACTAAAGAATTTATCCAAGATATGAAGATGCTAGGTTATTGTTATGTATTAGTAGTAAAGAATGAAGACACTAAAATGGTGTAAATATTAATAGAATCAATAAGAGTTTTGAAAGAAAATAAAAATGTTATGATTGATGAGTTATCAGATGGTTTACCACCGAAGACAGATATTTAGCATCATATTGATTTGATTCTAGGATCAACTCTATGCAATCAAGCATCTTATAAGATGAGTCCAATAGAACATGCAAAATTAAATAATCAGGTTACTGAATTGCTAAGGAAGAAGGTGTTAAGGGAGAGTATGAGTCTATGTGCAACACTAGCATTGCTAAATCTAAAAAAAGATGAAGGATAGATAATATGTGTGGATAGTAGATAAATTAATAAAATTACAATAATGTATAGGTTTCCTATACCTCTAAAAAAAGTTGAAGGATAGAAAATATGTGTGGATAGTAGATAAATTAATAAAATTACAATAAAGTATAGGTTTCCTATACCTCATTTAGATGATATGATTAATGTGCTTGAAAGAGCAAATATTTTACCAAAATTTATCTAATAAGTGGTTACTATCATATTCAAATTTGTGAAGGAGATAAGTATAAAACTACATTAAAGACTAAGGAGGGCTTATATGAGTGGATGGTGATGCCATTCAGATTATTTAATGCATCTAACACATTTAGGAGGGTGATGATTATAGTGCTATAATAATATATTGGTAAGTTTATGGTTTTTTATTTTGATGATATTTTGATTTTCAATAAGAGTAAATAAGAACACTTGAAACATTAGAGAATGGTAATGGATTTTTTAAGAAAAGATAAGTTGTATGCAAATTTGAAGAAGTGTAGGTTTATGTAGAATAATTTGATATTTTTGGGATTTGTAATTTTAGCAGATGGTGTGAAAATGGACGAAGAAAAGATAAGGGTGATTATTGAGTGGCCCATTCCAAAAAACATTATAGAGGTAAGAAGTTTCCATGGTTTAACAACATTTTATATAAAATTTATTAAAAAATTTAGTATTGTGGCACCAATAATAGATCCATGAGAAGGAAAGAATTTTCATGGACTATATTAGGCAGAAAAAGTTTTAAAATTTTGAAAAAAACTTTTATAGAAAGACGAATTTTAGCACTACCATATTTTAACAAAGTGGTTGAGGTTGATTGTGATAATTTATTTGTCTGAATTGGTGCTGTGTTGAGTCAAAAAGGAAATCCAATAGCATATTTTAGTGAGAAATTAAATGAGATAAGAACAAAGTATTTTACTTATGATGTTGAAATTTATATAATTGTACAAGAATTAAGACATTGAAGGCATTACCTAGTGCCTAATGAGTTTATATTATTTATAGATCATGAGGCTTTGAAGCATATGAATACACAAAAGAAGTTGAATAGTAGGCATGCAAAGTGGGTGTCTTTTTTTCATGGGTATACTTTTATGTCGAATCATAAATTAGAAAAATAGAATCAGGTAGCTGATGCATTGAGTAAAAGGGTAGCGTTATTAACTACTATGGTGAGTGAAGTAGTTGGATTTGAAGCTATGAAATAATTATAGGATAGTGATCCATATTTTAGGAAGGTAGTTGAGATGTCCATAAATCTATTAATAGGTGGGACATATGATATTCATAACGAGTATCTTATGCGAAAAGGCTATCTCTTCAAAGGGAAATGATTGTGCATTCTAGTTAGGTCTCTACAAGACAATATAATAAGAGATTTATGTAGTGGTGGTTTGGCTAGACATTTTGGTAAGATAAAGATAATATCTTTGGTGGAGGAAAAGTATTTTTATCCACAGATGAAGAGATATGTGAAAACGTATATTTCAAGGTCTAGTATATGTCAGGGGATTAAAAGACATGGATGAAATACTGGAATATACATGCCATTCCAAGTTCTAGAATGATTATGAATAGATTTGAGTATGGATTTTGTGTTAGGATTACAAAACACATAACAAGGTAATGATTCAATTTTTGTTGTTTTAGATAGAGTTTCTAAAGTGGTTCATTTCATTACATGCAAGAAAACCAATGATGTCATTAGAGTTGTAGAACTATTTTTTATAGATATTGTGAGATTGCATGGTGTTCTAAAAACTATTACTTTAGATAGGGATAAGAAATTTCTAAGTCATTTTTGCAGCACTTTATATAATAAGATGGCTATTAAGCTATAATTTTAGTAGTGAATATCACCCAAAAATAGACGGATAGACAAAAGTTGTGAATAGGAGCTTGGAAAATTTATTGAGATGCATAGTGGGAGAGAAGCCAAATTAATGAGACATAGATTTACCACAAGCTGAGTTTGAATATAAAAGTTTAGTGAATAAATCAATAGGAAATTCACCTTTTCAAATTGTTTATAAGAGAAATCCTATGGATATTTTAGATTTGATATAATTGTCAATTGAAAATCAAATTAGTGATGATGCAGAAGTATTTGCAGAGCATATGTAGTAGTTACAAGGACTAAGAAGAAAGCTATAGGAAGGTAATGAGAAATATAAAGTAGCAGTGGATGTCATAAAAAGATCTAATGTATTTGAAGAAGGAGAGTTGGTAATGGTTTACTTGAAGAAAGAAAGATTTTAAAATACACATACAATAAGTTAAAGTACAAGAAAATTGGACCATGAAAAACTATGAACAAAATCAATGATAACACCTATGAGGTAATTTTACCATATAACTTATATATATCTCCAGTATTTGATATTTAATATTTATATGAATTCCATGGAGAATATGGTGAACATGATGAAGATGAAGAAGTAAATTGGGAGCAATAAGATCAAAAGAAAAAGAAAGGAAAAATAGTGCAGGTTTTGGATATGAAAATAGTGAGCACAAGGCAAGGAATTTTTAACATGTATTTGGTGTAATGGGAAGGATTGTAGCAAGAAGACAACACTTAGATTATAGAATGGGCATTGAAAAATATTGACAAGAAAAAATGGAAGCAAAATAATTAGGCCAACTTGTAAGAGCTGAGTTGTTTTCAACTAGAGAAGAATGATGCTAAAAAAATAGGCCAACCTTTCAAAGGCCATAACATTCAACCCGTAACTTTGTTTGAACTCCTCCACATGCCAAAATTACCATATCAAAAAGGTTGTTTTTGTCCTACCTTGTTGTATCAACCTAACAATGTTGTTTTGATATTTTTTGGAGGTCGTACATGATCATCTGAGCATCCAAAATTGTGATATAATTATTTTTCATATTTTTTCTATTTTTAGAAGTAGACATCAGCTTCAGTTGAATTATGTCTCATAATATAATAATAGTGTCTAAGATATTTTAGGAGTTTTTAAAAATATGCATTTCTTTTAGTTTTTTTTTTTGAATTTTACATTTAAACTCTAATTTTTGAGTTGAGGCTTATTTAAGCATGGTTTGGGTTTACAATTTTTTCAAGCAATCAATACAAATCAATTTTGAGTATTATTTCAAAATCTTAGCTTATTAGTAATTTTATTGTTCTTTATAGTTTTTAGCTTCATTATAATACACTAGAGGTAGGTATAATACATCACATAGTGCAAAATGCAAGATGATAATAGTTAAGGGTTTCAATACCAACAAAGAGGAAGATGATTTTAGAGAGGACAAAGTTATAGTGGTTCAATAGGATAATTTTTTTTAGTGTACATCTTATGTATATTATAGATATAAAAAATAAGGGCATAGAAGATTTAAGTGTCGTCACTATTAAGATCAATAAGGGAGACAAGAGGATCACCCAAGAGTGAATCTAGTTCAGGCTGAGATAGAATAGAAAACTAATAAAGTTTCACTGGTAGATGTTGGATAAAATTTTATGATGAGAAGAATAATGATCACTTGAATGAAAGAACAATTGTAGAATAAATAAACTAGTACTGCATGTCTATGATCATATATTTTTCTAACAAGATGTACTTTGGGTGGAAAGGTATGCAAAGTAATTCTAAATGGTGGTAGTTTTGAAAATATGGCTTCTAAAGAAATGATAGAGAAACTAAATTTGAAATATGAAAAGAATCCAAATCTTTATCAAATTTCATGGTTTAAGGTAATAAAGTTACATTAGATAAAATGTGATTCATCAATTTTTTTAATGAGAAAATGTTATAATGATGATATATGGTGTGATGTTATTCCAATAGATGCATGCCATGTGTTATTAAAAGGACTATGGTAATTTGACAAAAAATTAACTCATGATGGAATATAGAACATCTACACTTTTTGGAAAAGTGGTACAAAAGTAGTTTTGTTACCTCTTAAAAAGGAAGAGAAAGCATAAAACATGCTCTCTACTAAAGAATTTATCGAATACATGAAGATGCTAGGTTGTTGTTATGTATTAGTAGTAAATAATGAAGACACTAAATGGTACAAGTGTCAATAGAATTAGCAAGAGTTTTGAAATAATATGTAGATGTCATGCCTAATTAGTTACCAGATGGTTTACCATCGAAGAGCAATATTTAGCATCATATTGATTTGACATCAGGACTAGCTCTACCCAATCAAGTAGATTATAAGAAGATTCCAATAGAATAAGAAAAATTAAATAAATAAGTTAATTAATTATGAAGAAAAAAGGTAAGAAAAGAGTGTATGAGTCCATGTGCAACATTTGAATTCCTTATATGAGTGGATGGTGATGCCATTCAAATTATCTAATACACTTAGCATATTTATGAGGGTGATGAAAACATTCTTACGAGAGTATATTAGTAAATTTTTGGTATTTTATTTTCATATTTAGTAAGACTAAATAATAACACTTAAAACATTTAAAAATGGTACTAGATTTGTTACGAAATGAGAAATATGCAAATTTGAAGAAGTATAGGTTTATGTATAATAGTTTGGTTTTTTTGAGATTTGTAGTTTTAGAAGATGGTGTGAAAATGGATTAAAAAAATATAAAGTAAATTATTGAGTGGCCTTTTCCTAGATGCATTATATAGGTAAGAATTTTCCATTATTTAACAACTTTTTATAGAAAATTTATTAAATAATTTAGTAGTATTCTAGCATCAATAATAGATTCCATTAGAGGGAATGAATTTTCATGGACTAGAGAAGCCATAGAAAGCTTTGAGTTGTTGAAGAATATTATAGAAATACTAATTTTATAATTACTAAATGTTAACAAAATTTTTTAGGTTGATTGTGATGATTCATTTATAGGAATTGGTGTTGTGCTAAGTCAAGAAGGAAAGCCAGTAGCATATTTCAGTGATAAATTGAATGAGTTAAGAATAAAATATTCTAATTATTATGTCAAACTTTATACAATTATAAAGTTATATATTTTTTAGTGGTGAATATTTATTAATTCATAACTATTTTATTTTTTGGATTTTGGTTTTAGCAATTTTTAGGGTTGATAGACAGGACTAGATCGCTAAAATTTTAGGGATATATTTTTTTAGGGTTAGATCATCAAATTTTATAGTAATATATATGATTACACTTAAATTCATTAGATATATATAGTAGATCCTCTGAGATACTAGTCTAGACTACAAGTAAAATCAAAACTGAAAGAGCACAATAATAATGATAATAGTGAATGAATAAAATGAATACCAAAATTGTATAAAAATACCTTAATTTGGGCATTCAGTTAAACCATTCAATTGTACCATTTAGTTATACCATTTAGCTTTGCCATTCAGTATAAGTATTCAACGAGGCCATTTAATGATGTCATTCGGTTGTGTCATTTGACTGTGCCATTTAGCTATATCATTAAGCTTTGTCATTCATTCATGCTACTTAACAATGTCATTAAATTAAATCATTTGTCTATGTCATTTTTCTAGGTCATTTAGATTTATCATTTGATTATGTCATTCCTCTTTGCCATTTAGCTAGATCATTCAGTTGTGTCATTCAACTAGGTTATTCGACTATGTATTTTGTCCATGTCATTCACCTATGTCATTCAAGGCTCAGTTATATTATTCATCTTGGTCATTCATCCGTGTTATTTTATTGTGCCATTTTACTATGTCAGTTAGATGTATCATTCAATTTGGATGTTTGGTTTCCTCATTCGATTTGGTCATTCATATATGTTATTTAACTCAAGGGTTGCATGGGAAAAAACATTGATAATTTTTTTCTATCACCACAGATGATTTACCTTACCAATAAATATATATTTTTTAGATTCACCAATTATTTATTATAGGTTTTCTAGTAGGGCCTCTTAAAATGAACTCTAGTACAAGTATTAAGACATTGGAGGCATTACCTAGTGCCTAAGGAGTTTATCTTATTTACAGGTCATGAGACTTTGAAGTATTTAAATACATAAAATAAGTTTAATAATAGACATGCATAGTGGGTTTATTTCTTGCAGGGGTATAATTTTGTGTTGAAAAATAAATCAATAAAATAGAATCAAGCAATTGATGCATTGAGTAGAAGGGTAGCGTTATTAACTACTATGGTGAGTCAAGTAGTTGGATTTGAAGCTATAAAATAATTATTTAATTATGATCCATATATTGGCAAGACAGTTGATAAATATAGAAATCCATTATCTAGTGGGATAGATATTATTCATAGTATCTTATAGAAGAAGGTTATCTCTTCAAAGAGAAATAATTATGCATTCTAGTTGGGTCTATATGAGACAATATGATAAGGTAATTACATATTTGTGGTTTGGCTAGAAATATTGGTAAGATGAAGATAATAGATTAGATTGAGGAAAAGTATTTGTAGACCAAAATGAATAGAGATGTAGTAACATATGTTTCAAGGTGCAAGATTTATCAGGTTGATAAAGGACATGCATAAAATACTATATTATACATGCCATTACTAGTTCTAAGAGGACCATGGACAAATTTCAGTATGGATTTTGTGTTGGAATTATCAAACACATAGAGAGATAATGATTCAATTTTTTTTGTTGTAGTCAAATTTTCTAAAATGGTTCATTTTATTTCATGTGAGAAAACCAATGATATCAATAGAGTTTCATAATTATTTTTTTAGGATATTATGAGATTACATGATGTTAAAAAAACTATTACTACAGATAGGGACACAAAATTTATAAGTCATTTTTAAAGGATTTTGTGGAAGGATATGGGTACTAAGCTACAATTCAGTAGTCCATATCACCCACAAATAGATCGATAGAAGTTGTGAATAGGAGCTTGAGAAATTTGTTGAGATGCATAGTGGGAGAGATTCCCAAGCAATGAAACTTTCCTTTAGCATGAATTGAATTTGCATATAATATTTTATTTAATAGATCAATAGGAAAATCATCATTTTAAATTTTTTATGGGAGAAATCCTATGTGTATTTTATATTTATTACAATTACCAATTACAGGTTGAATTAATGATTATGCAAAAATATTTGTAGAGCATATGCAATAGTTACAAAGAGTAAAAAAAAATGTTTCAAGAAAGTAATGAGAAATATAAAGCATTAGCATAAGTTAGACGAATATCAAAGTTATTTGAAGAGGGAGATTTGATAATGGCTTATTTGAGGAAAGAAATATTTTAAAAAGGCAAATACAAAAAGTTGAAGTCTAAGGAAATTGGACCATGTAAGATTGTATATAAAATCAATGACAATTTTTATGAGGTGAGTTTACCATAGAATGAATATATATATATATATATATATATATATATATATATATATATATATATATATATATATATATATATATATATATATATATATATATATATATATATATATATATATATATATATTCTATAGATAATAATATCAAGGTGATGAAGATTAATAAGTAAATTGGTAGTAACAAGTTCAAAATAATAAGGGAAAGATAGCTCAAGTTTTAAATATGAAGATAGTAAGCATAAGGCAAGGGAATTATAATAGGTATTTGGTATAGATGGAAGGATTGTAAAAATAAGACAACACTTAGATTATAAAATATGAGCTGAATAACATTGATAAATAAAAATGACAATAGTACAATCATGACAACTCGTAGGTTCTTAATTGTATTGAACCAGAGGAGAATGATGCAAAAAAAATAGGTCAATATTCTAGAGGCCATAACTTTTAACCCATAAATCTATTTGAGATATTACATGTGCTAAAATAAACATAAATATATGTTCACTACTTCCCTAAGCCACCCTATTGACTTAAAATTTTATTTTGATATTTTTTAGAGACCATTTATGATCATGAGGGTCCAAAATTTTCGTTTAATAATTTTTTCAAGAACTTTATATTTTTATAAATTGTATATTTTTAGGACTAAATATAAAATTCAATTGAATTTTATTCCATAGAATAATTATAGTGTTTGAATTATTCTAGAATATTTTTAGATCTATACATAATTACATGCGAAATTTACTAAAAATAGTAGCTGCTAAACATAAACATTTTTTTTAGATTTTATTTTTTAAAATTTTTTAAATGTCAACTCTAATTTTGATTTGATGCTTGTTTAATCATCATTTATGTTTATAATTATTTCATGTAATTTAATATGAATCATTACAAGTCACTATTTTATATCTTATCCTTTTAATAATTTATTATCTTGATAGTTTTTGGGTTCATTATCTTGTATCAGAGTAAGGTTCAAATCTTGAAGGAGTAAGACATGGAAAGATGATGAGGAGGTATTACATAGATGATCTAAATTATATAAGAGATATAGAGAGAAGTTAAATAATTAACTTAGGCTATCACCAATCAAAAAATAAGACAAGGTGGTAATGAGGAAGACACATCATGATGAAAAAGTTTAATAAGAAGAACAACAAGAACAACTAGCCTTGATGGAAAAGATGATGGTTCAATATTCAAAAGGAAGAAATGAAGGAATCAAAGTTGACATTTCATATTATGGTAGTAGTTTAAAACCAGAGGAGTTGATAGATTGGATGAATAGTATAGATAAATTATTCAAATGGAAGACTAAGAGAGAAGACAAGAAGGTAAAGTTTGCATGCACAAAATTGAAAGTTCATGTAATGATTTGGTGGGATCACTTGTAGAAAGATAGATAGAGGAAAGGTAAAGATAAAATTAATTCATAAAAAAATATGCAAAATAAATTAAGGAAAATATTTATTCATATGGATTATGCATAAAAATTAAATAAAAGATTTCATAATTTGAGGCAAAAAGATCACAGTATATAAGAGTATATAGATGAATTATATAAAAAATTTATATGATTGGATCAAGATGAAATAGATGAGTATATGGATGTAAGGTATGAAAATGGTTTAAAATTTACTATTCAAGATGTATTAAGAATGCATAAAATACTTTGCATAGAGGAGGTTTATCAATTAGCTTTGATGATATAAGAAAAATAAAATAAACAAAATTTTAAAATAACATCTCCTGATCCAAGAAGAGGTGGATCCCATCCAATAAGTGGACAAGGTGTGTTTAATACCATCAAAGGTAGTTCTATTACCAATAGAGGTGAATCATCAAATGGTGTAGAAAGGCAAGATGATAATATGCAAAGGTTTCAATACTGACAAAGAGGAAGAGGATGTTAGAGAGGATGAGGTTACAGTGGTACTTGAGGATGTTTTACAAAATATCATAGACATTATTTCTATTAGATAAAATTAAATCATGAAAAAATATTAAAAATAAGCTGAGAAATAAATTCTTTTATATGGATTATGCAAAAAACATATACATAAGATTTCAAATTTTGAGGCAAATAGATCATAGTATACAAGAGTATACAAATGAATTTTAAAAACTTTTCATACAAGTAGAGCATGATGAAATAGAAGAATAGATGGATGTAAGTTATGCAAATGGTTTGAAATTTACTATTTAAAATGAATTAAGTATTCATAAAATACTTTTCATGGATGAGGCTTATCAATTAGCTTTGAAGACAAAAAAATAAACTAGATAGAATTTTAGAGGAACATCTCTTGGTCCAAGAAGAGGCAGATCCATTCCAATAAAGAGATGAGGTGGGTGTAATACCAATATAGTTGAATCATCATGTGGTACAAAAAGGAAAGATTATAATATGCAAGGGTTTCAATACCAACAAAGAGGAAGATGATTTTAGAGAGGATGATGTTACAGTAGTACTAGAGGATGGTCTATGAATCAACATAGATATTATGTATATTATAGATGTGGAGAAGAAGGGCATAGAATATTTGAGTGTCTGCACTATCAAGATCAAAAAAGGAAGCAATAAGATCATCTAAGAGTGAAATAATTGAAGTCGAGATAAAAGAGAAAAATAATGAATTTGCAGTAGCATATGTTGGATAGAATCTCATTATGAGAAGAACAATGATCACTCCAGTAAAAGAATAAGTGTGGAATAAAGAAGATAGTGATGCATGGCTGTGATCAAATACTTTTATAACTAGATATACTTTAGGTAGAAAGGTATTCAAAGTAACTATAGATGGTGGTAGTCTTGAAAATATGGTTTCTAAAGAAATGATAGAGAAACTATATTTGCAATGTGAAAAGAATCTAAATCCTCATCAAATTTCATAGTTTAAGAAAGGGAATAAAATTATAGTAGATAAAAGGTGTTTAACCATGTTTTTTATAAAAAATATTATAATGATGAAATATGATGTGATGTTATTCCAATGGATGCATGCTATGTGTTATTAAAAAGACTGTGGCAAATTGATATGAAAGTAATTTATGGAGTAAAGAATAGGTACATTTTTCAAAAAGGTGATAAAAAAGTAATTTTGTTATCTCTTAAAGAGGAAGAAAAGGCATAAAACATGCTCTCTACTAAAATTTTTATCCAAGATATGAAGATGTTAGGTTGTTATTTATTAGTAGTAATGAATGAAGACACTGAAATAGTGTAAATATTAATATAATTAACAAGAGTTTTGAAAGAAAATAAAAATTTTATGATTGATGAGTTATCAGATGGTTTACCAATGAAGAGAGATATTTAGCATCATATTGATTTGTTTTCATGATCATCTATACCCAATCAAACATATTATCAGATAAGTCCAACATAACATGTAGAATTAAATAAATAATTTATTGAATTGCTATGAAAAAAGGTAATAATAGAGAGTATGAGTCCGTGTGCAGAACTAGGGTTGTTAACTCCAAATAAAAATGGAGGATGGAAAATGTGTGTGGATACGAGAGACATAAATAAAATTACAATAAATTATAGATTTTGCATACATTATTTAGATGATATGATGGATGTGCTTGTAGGAGTAAAATATTTTTCCAAGATTTATCTAAGAAGTGGTTATTATCAGAGTCCAATTTGTGAAGGAGATGAGTGGAAAAATGCATTTAATACTAGGGATAACTTACACAAGTGGATGGTGATACCATTCGGATTATCCAATGCATCTGACACATTTATGAAGGTGACGAATATAGAGCTATGAGAATATATTGGTAAGGTTATGGTTTTTTATTTTAGTGATGTTTTGATATTTAGTAAGATTAAATAAGAATACTTAAAATATTTAAGAATGGTACTAGATTTGTTAAGAAAAGAGAAGTTGTATGTAAATTTGAGGAAGTGCAAGATTATGTAGAATAGTTTGATATTTTTCTGATTTATAATTTCAACAGATGGTGTAAAAATGGATGAAGAAAAAATAAAATCAATTGTTGAGTGGCCAATTCCTAGAAGAATTATAAAGGTTAGAATTTTTTATGGTTTAACAACCTTTTATATAAAATTTATCAAAAATGTTAGTAGTATTGCGGCACTAATAAAAAATTACATGAGAGGGAAAGAATTTACATGGACTAGATTAGACATAGAAAGCTTTGAAATTTTGAAGAAGATTATACAAAGACAAATTTTAGCACCTCTAAATTTTAATGAAGTGTTTGAGGATGTTTTTTTTGCTTCATTTGTGGGAATTGGTGTTGTGCTGAGTCAAGAAGGAAAGCCAACACATATTTCAATGACAGATTGAATGAGGTAAGAACAAAGTATTCTACTTATGATGTTGGATTTTATGCAATTGTACAAGTATTAAGATACTGGAGGCATTACCTGGTGCTTAAGAAGTTTATCGTATATATAGATCATGAGGCTTTGAAGTATGTGAATACATAAAAGAAGTTGAATAGTAGGCATGCAAAGTGGGTTTCTTTATTGTAGGGATATAATTTTGTGTTGAAACATAAATAAAAAAATAAATTTAGATAGATGATACATTGAGTAAGAGGATAGCACTATTAACTACTATGGTGAGTGAAGTAGTTAGATTTGAAGCTATCAAAGAATTATATGATATTGATCCATAGTTTGGTATTATAGTTGAGTAGTCTATAAATCTATTAACTAGTGGAATATATATTATTCATAGTGAGTATATTAGATAATAAGATTATCTCTTCAAAGGAAAACAATTATGCATTCTAATTGGGTCTTTATGAGACAATATAATAATAGAATAACATAGTGATGAGTTGGCTAGAGATTTTGGTAAGCTGAAGACAATAGCTTTCATCGAGGAAAAATATTTTTGGTTAAATATGAAGAAATATGTGACAAGTTATGTTCTAAGATGTAGGATCTATCAGTTTGCTAAAGGACATGCATAAATTACTAGACTATACATGTCATTATCGATTCTAAGAGGATCATGGATAGATATGAGTATGAATTTTGTGTTGGGATTACCAAACACATAGAGAGGTAATGATTCAATTTTATTTATTGTAAATCAATTTTATAAAATGATTCATTTTATTGCCTGCAAGAAAACCAATGATGCCACTAGAGTTGTAAAATTATTTTTTAAAGATATTGTGAGATTGCATGGTGTTCCAAAAACTATTACTATAGATAAGGACATAAAAAATTTAAGTCATTTTTGGAAGACTTTGTTGGAGCATATGGGTGCTAAATTACAATTTAGTAGTGAATATCACCCATAAAGAAATAGACAGATAAAATTTGTTGAGATGCATAGTGGGAGAGAAGTCCAAGCAATGAGACTTGGCTTTACCACAAGTTGAGTTTGTATATAACAATTTAGTGAATAGATCAATAGGAAAATAAATATTTCAAATTATTTATGGAAGAAATTGTATGGGTATTTTAGATTTGGTGATGATGTAGAAGCATTTGTAGAGCATATGCAACAGTTGAAAAAGGTAAGAAGAAATTTGCATAAAAGTAATGAGAAATACAAAGCATTAGCAAATGTTAGAATAAGATCAAAGGTATTTGAAGCCAGAGAGTTGATAATGGTTTACTTGAAAAAATAAATATTTTCAAAAGGCACATACAACAAGTTGACGTACAAAAAAATTGGACTATGCAGGATTGTGAAGAAAATCAATGATAATACTTATGAGGTGAGTTTATCATAAAATTTTGATATATGTCTTGTATTTAATATTTTAGATTTATATGTTTTCCATGGAGAAGAAGATGAAGATGACAAATATGAAGAAGTAAATTGGAAACTAGAAGTTCCAAAGAAGAAAAATGAAAAGATAATGCATGTTTTGGATATGAAGACAGTAAGCACAAGTCAAGGGAATTATAAAAGATATTTAGTACAGTGGAAAAGATTTTAAGAAAAAGACAACACTTGGATTATAGAATGGGATATAAAGAAGATTGACAAATAAAAATGGTAGCAATACAATCAAGGCAACTTGCAGGAGTTGAGTTATTTTCAAACAGAGGAGAATGATGTAAAAAAAATAGGTCAATCTTCTGGAGGCCATAACTTTTGACCCGTAGCTTCATTTGATCTCTTATTTGAGCCAAAATGACCATATCAAAAAACAAATTACTTTCCTAAACTGCCCTATCCTCTTAGATTTTATTTTTATATTTTTGGAGACCATTCATGATCATCTGAGGGTTTGCAATTACCATTTAACAATTTTTTGATTTTGATTTTTTTATTTTTTAAAATTGTATATTTTCGGACCGGACATCAATTCAAATGAATTTAATTTCATAGGCTAATTATAATGTTTAGATTATTTTAAAATATTTTTATTTTTGCACATGCTTGTATGCAAAACTTACTAATAATAATAGCTCTTAAAAGTAAACATTTCTTTTAGATTTTAATTTTTTTGAATTTTTACATGTCAAATTTAATTCTATGTTGAGACTTATTTAAACATGGTTTAGATTTGTAATTATTTCAAATCATTCAATACAAATTATTATTTCAAATCTTAACTTATTGATAATTTATTATCTTGCTAATTTTTAAGTTCATTATAGATGTGGAAGCACTTAGTTAATGCATATAAGTTTGAATAGTTGTGAATACAAAAAAACAGTCAAATTTATAAGTGGTGTTACAGATGATTATAAATTACAGTGAACATAAAAATATCTCACACTTTTGGAGGCATACCCATACATTTCTCTGATTGGTGGGATTTATGCCAAAATTTGGCATCATGCTTATCCGGTGAATTGGAATGAAAAAAAAAAATCTAAATCTACATGGAATGTAGGAATTATGATGTCCTCGAGGTCATTTTTTATTCCTAGTTTGATAGTTGTAGATTCACTTAGTTAACGCATATAAATTTGAATCCATGTGAATAAAACAAGATGTCAAATTCATAACAGGTGATATGGATGATTATAAATTACAACGAACATAAAATTCTCTTTCGCTTTTAAATCCTAAAAATCCTAAAGGCACTATGAAATTTGATCACGATGTTGAAATCAAAGTTATAAGAACAATTTAGACTTCCCATCACCCTACATTAAAGAGACCATTTTTTTACTGAGAAATATATATATATATATATATAATTTTTTATAAAAAAATTACTTTATATTTAAAATTTAATTATGTTTTAAAAAGAGATTCCTATGATAAACTGTGTTTTAAGTTTTGAAATATTTCAAGTCCTACTAAATCATAATTCTACGTAAATCTTCTATGAGATTAGTGATGCTTCCTCATTCGGTACTCAATAAGAGAAAATTATACTTAATTTTAAATTAATTTCTATATATATTTTAGATTAGTATAGATTAAGTAATTGGCTGTGCTTTTTTTTGGGTATGGATTGAGAGAATGATAGAAAAGTTTTTATAGATTGGATTTACACCTAAAACATTTTTGGTCATATATTTTAATCCATAATATTACTGTAGATATGATTAAATAATTTACTTTTATTGCATAGAAACCATCATAATAATTGTAATGAAAAAATTGTTACATAAAGATGACAACTTATAAAATGTTTTCAAAAAGAAAAATTCATTTCCTCTCAATAAGTAAGCAATTAAATTATATTTCGGTAAAAAAATTGAGATTTTCTTTTCTTTCTAAATTAATTATTTTGTATTTGTGTAATATTAGAATTTTTTTTTTCTACATAATTATACTTTAAAGGTATGTTGTTGCAATGATGATTTTTAGGTTATGGGTTTGAGCTTTGATTGAACCGCAAATATTAAGTGGGGCACTAATGTAAATTTGTGAGATTAATCTGTTGGATTCACCCTACAATAACATGCCTAAGTGTGTGCTAGATCGTTAGATCCAACACAATAATAATATCATACCAACCAAAAAATTTGTAAAACACTCTCGATCACCATATATATAAAAATAAATATATAAATATAATTTTTATTTTTATTTTTTAAATAACATTATTAGTTTTTAATTGAAAAGTATTATTTATAAATTTAATAGAAGAAAATAAATTGAGAAATGAAATCACTCTCTTAAAAACAATAAGAATGATGGATAAATTTTAAGTAAAGTGTATTACAAAAAAAGATCGAATATTTAATTTTGTTCACACATATCTAACAATTAAAAGACATAGCAGGCACCAAAAACATTACGTCGCCAAAATAAAATTAACTGCACATTTAATATGCATTTCAAAATCCACTGGAATCACAAATTACCGTAACTTTTTAGCTAAAATTAATGTGAAATTTTCTTCCAAAAAACAATCTAACAAGGGATGCCAAAGATCAAGTGAGCAGTGTGCTCCATCGTTTTGCTCTGCTAGACCTGCTTTATCCACTTAATCTAATGACGATATTTCTTTTGCTGGACTTTCTTTGAGGTCACTGCCGCCGCCGATTTGAAGCATGGAGGGAAGACCGGATACATTTCCCTGTTAAATTCTATGAGAAAGCGATTGCAGTAGAGGGATCGCTAACAAGACCAGATACATCAACAGAATCTTAGATATTTTGGATGACCGTAACCAACACCCACAAATTTACGTAGCTGTGCCGGCACCACTACCCCTTCCGTCATCAATTTCCCTTCTGTTGTTATCCCATTCCCCTCCTTTAAAATCTGTAATTAGTTTTCAGAAATCGAGTATCTGACGTGATGTCATCGCAGGTTTGAATCACTGTTCCATCCAAAATAGTTTATTTTCGACGTCTGCTAGCTGCAAATATTTTCCATTATTTCGACTGCTGAAATCTATGCCGAAGACAGTAATTAATTTGTCGCGGGGTGACGACGGGTCTATAATGTCGGATGGAAAATTGTTCCATCAGATTTCAGCCCTCTCGCTTCAAGTGATATTAAAATCTATAATGTTCAGGCGGCTCTTCGAGTTCGTGTATTTGACGGATATTGGGCGATCTTTGGATGCGTATGAAACTCTGCGCTGGACTGGGCATGACTTTGAATAACGTTTTCATGGAAAAGCAATGAAATTATTCCTTGTACAATGCACCACATGGTTGCATTGTCCATTGAAATTGACTTCATTGTTTTTACGGAGAATTTTAGGAGCATGTTACTATGCATTTCTTAATTTTTTAAAGATAAAATTTAAAATTTAAAATTTATTTTATGAATTAATTTATTTTTTTATAGAATTTTTTACCTAAAAATAAAAGATAATTTTTGAAGTATGTGGGACGTTTTTAATGCCCTTAAAATTTGCTTTCAAAACATCGAAAAGGTTTTCCAAATCCCTAAAACTTCATTTACTAAATTTCTAGTCCTTCCAACACTAGCATAGCATCTATTCAAACAGATGGAATATTTGTTTAAATAATATATTTTATCATGTAATTTAGTGTTAACAATAGCTTTCTATATTATTTAAATTAAATCAATATAAAATTTATGTTATTATCGTTTAAATTTTTTTATTAAAACAGATTGTTGAAATAATTAATAAATATATAAAATATTGTTTTGTAAATTGTTAGGAGAAAAAATGTTCAAAATAAATATTTTATCCAAGACTATCAAATTTTTTTGTGCATATCCAACTTCAGCACAGAGTATTATAGTGAAAATATTTTCACTTGAACTATTGTCTACTATGTCATTTTGTATGTAATACAAATCAATATATGTATGTACAAATAATGATTTGCAACTAGAATATAATCCAAAATCTCACTATCAATAAATTTGATTTTCGATTGTTACACATATATGTTTGTAAGTGTACAAAAAATATTATTTAATAGATGCTCATATATTTGTATTTAAATACATTTTAAAATATTTCATACAAAATTCATATATATCTGTGTATATGTACGCGTATGCATACATATCTGACCACTTTTTAATAATACCATAAAAATTAATCACCATAAATTTCTATAAATATAAAACAATGCAAAAACTCGTGAACCCACAAAGCTTTTAGGACACATACACACAAACATACATGTACGTGCACGTGTACATATAAACATAAAAACTATTGCATTAAAGATTTAATACCCTACAAATGATTGATACATACGTACATCACATAAAGTCTTGACTCCGTTTATTATTACTATAATAGTTTTATGGCAAACACCACTATTTTCCTTATCAATAAACCCAGAGCCATAGTAATATGTAATTATAAGCTTCACATAATAAATTTAACATCACATTCAAATTGAATCAGGTAGTAGGTCAACCAAACTGGTGCATAAAAACAAAAACAATATTGTGATGATTTTTTCTTGATACATTTTATTGAAAACTGGAATAACCAGATACTTGTTTTTATAGTAATACAATATTTCCTGTACAGCTTAGATTCTCCAACTACTCATACCTTAATGGCCATAAATGTATAAAATATGGCCACCGTATTAGACATGCTTTCACAACTTCCAATGTGACTAAAGTCCACATATATTTTTGGATGGAGACATAATTTAAAGGACATCTATTTTATAAATGCATCCACTGATCGAGAAAAATATTATCTAAAGGATCCCATGAGGATACTTCGAGTCTGAGGTTCTATGAGGATGGAACATGTCATTATCATATAATTCGAGTCTACTTTTTTAGATTAAATATTCACAACATTTTACATGATAGAATATTGATGCTTAAATATTTATCCACATGAATTAATTCAATTATTATTTTACTTGATTTAAATAGGGTAGTGTGTCTATGTGGATATAATAGAATGTTGATGCATAAATATTTATTTAATGAAATTAATTTAATCATTATCTTTTTTGATAAAAATAGGGTAGTGTGTTCATGTAGACACCATATTACCAAATATATGGTATTTATATTTTTTAGTTTGTAATCATGATATTTGCATCAATTATATGGACAATTAAAAGTTAAGTATTAATTCCATAAATATGACTTAATATTTTTGACTAACCATATATTAAAATGGATATCATATTTGAATGTGTCTATGTACTAGTTTGAAACGTTCATAAGTGAAGTTGAGTGCATGATTCTCAGATGGGAAAGATGTGTTGTAATCATAGTATCATAGGTATTTACACGCTTATGTAATCCATAGATTTTTTATGTGTTTATGAGCTATAAGTTCTATAAATTTTTTTTTTTTCAATGTGCTATGATTACATCAAGTGGCATGTTTATATTAAAATTCCAAAACCATTAAATTAAAATGATATGAAGAAGTGCTTAAGTCACACTTACATTCACATAATTTAGATGTCAATGTTTAATAAATTTAAATTATAATAACTATTTATACTAAGAATTTCATGTTGACTATAATGTATCCATATTAGTCTATATTAATTAACAATCCTTGAGACCTCAGGTCACCATGTCACAGACTCAAAAATCCAACACAATTTATGGAGTGGCCACATTTTATAATTCGAGGGATACCCATACAATTATTTGATTAGTGTGATTTACACCAAGAGTTGAGATCGCATCTATCCTATGGATTGGAGTGAAATGAAAATGCTTAGTTCTTCATGGAGTTTAGGCATTATGATTATCTAGAGGTTAATTTTTAATTTAAAGTTTGATATGTGTAGACACACTTATTTAATCCATATAAATTTGAAGCTATGTGAATACAACCAGATTGGAAATTCATAAGAGATATTATGAATGGATATAAATTATAGCCAACCCTTAATTTTCTTTCAATTTTGGACACTGAAAGGCATAAAGACATTGTGAATTTTGATCACAATGTTGAGAACATAGTTATAAATGCAATTTAGGATTCTCATCTCCTTATGATGAAAAGACCATTCTTTGATAAAAAGGGAAAATATATAATTTAAATGTTTATGTTTATATATATTATATATATATAGAGAGAGAGAGTATGATTTGTGTAGAAATTTATTTTGCATTTAAAATTTAATTATTTTTTATTAAAATATTACTATGATAAATTATATGTCTTTAAGTTATGAAATCCTTCAAAGCTTAATAAATCGTAATTTTGGTCACAATTCTTATGAAAAATTTTATGCTTCCTCATTTAATAGTCAACAAGAAAAAAGAATAAACTTAATTTTAAATTTATTTGTATATGGTTTTTAGGTTATTTTATAGTAAGTTATCTACAATGTGCATCCTTTATCATATAGATTTAAAGTAATAGAAAAGTTTCTATAAATTGAATTTACACTTAAAACATATTTGTCCATATCCTATAAACCATGACACTATCATAAATATGATTAAATTACATATAAACCATAATCATAATTATAACTAAAAAATTAATTACATAAACATGAAAACGTACATTTTTAAAAAATCAAAAATCATTTCCTCTCAATAAACAAGTAATTAAGTTAGAACATGGACAAAAAAATTGTTCAGTATTATTATTTATGATTGTTTTATATTTGGATAATATTTCAAATTGTTTGTTATTATATTGGTAACATTTTTAATTTTTAATTAAAAAGTGTTATTTATAAATATAATATAATAATTTACATTAAATTAGTAGAATGAAATCACACACTCCTAGAGACAAAATATTAGTCTCAAAAATTAAGAGTGATAAATAAATTTAAATAAATTGAAATAAAATTTATTGTTCAATTGGTTGGTTTTATTATATTTTTTGAAAGTAAAATTTGTAGAACTAAATTTAAAAAAATTATGTAGTGTTTAAATGGAATTTTGAATGAATTGGGGATATAAATAGTGAGAAGTGGTAAACTAGAGTATGTATATTACTAATATAGTATTAATATGATTTTATAGTTGTAAAAAAAAATGTTGAAGGAATAAATTTTTTGATTGTAAATGATTTCACTTAGAATAAATTATGAAAAAAGTGAGAATGTGGCTACAACATTTTAAACAATCTTGCAACATAAAATAAATAATAACAAATTTATTAGGTGTGAATATTTCAACTATAATTTTTAATCTATTAAAATAAAAATTATATTTAAAGTGGGTACCAAATATATTAATGTACCTCTATTATAGTTTTTTATGTTAGCATATATAATTTAATTGCATTAATTAGGCATAAATTTTCTTTACATAGATAATCCTCAAAGTAAGTAAATTGTGTTAGCATTATCCTTTATGTAGACTTTATGTGAGATTTATTTTAATACAAGTAATATTATTTTAAATGAAAAGCACGTAAAAGCTTTTAATTTAGATAGTTATTCTTTTAACAATTTTAATATTGAAAATGACGTGGTGGAATTAGGCATATGAATTTCCTTTTTATAGGAAGGGAATTATGAAGCTATGCCCTATAATAATCAAAGGCTTTCCATTGCAGAGTTTTGTTTATTGAAAATGAGTCAAAAATTTTATATATATATATAAACTATGAAAATATAAATGAAAAATATTAGTGTGCATAGAAATTGATAGTAAACTAGATGTTAAAACTTTAAAAAGATAATAATTTAAATTTATAAAGATATGTTAATGTGTATTTTTGTTCCACATGGTAATAATATTGTTTGAATTTTCAATTGTGAATTGTATGTGCCATTAATATGAAAATGATAATTTTGATAATCTCTAGCTCTATGGTCACACAATTTAGTTTTAATGTCTCGCGAAAAACTAAAAACAATAAAAATAAATGAGGAAGAAAATGTTTGTTTTGCACAAAAATATGTAACTATTTTGAATTTAAATCATATTATATTTAAATATAAAATATTCAGAAGTAACATTAATTGGAAATAAATAGGAATATCAACATAAAGATATAATGCATGATGACATGTTCTCTTTATATAATGACATGTTCTCTTTATATATATATATATATATATATATATATATATATATATGGTGTTTCAAAGCACCAGCCTTGCTCTCCTTCCTTCAGATTCCAGCTCATGTGGCTGCGAGATCAGTCATTGTTCGAATGTGTGACCAACTGGTGGAGGTGGGGCAGGCGTGTCCATGGTACAACAATGTATATTTTTGCTAAATCACTATAGTTTGTGAAGTATAAGCTTAAAAAGTGAAATCATCAAAGCTTTTAGAATATATTTCATGCTAAGGCTAATGTGCAGGCTAAGCTTGATGGTATCACGAGAAAAATTAGGGAGGAAGGATTGACTAAAATCTTACTTCAAGACAAAGCTCATGCTGTGAAAGACCTAGAGGAATGTGAGCTACAGGAGGAAGTGTTTTGGAAGTAGAAATATCAGGTAGAATGGCTCCAAGAAGGTGACATAAATACTTCTTTTTTCTTTCAATCATCGAAAGCCAGGAGGCACAGCAACTCTATCTCGGTCCTGGTCAATGAAAGAGGTGAGCGGCTTAATTCCTTTCCTGCAATGTTAGAGGAGGTGGTGCAGTATTTCTCTACTCTTTTTAGGGAAGATGCAAATGATAAATTACTGAAAGAATCATAGGTTCTCTACCACATTCCACCCCTGGTGATGCGTGAAATGAATGAGAATTTAATGAAGGATATCACACTTGGGGAGCTTGAGGTGACTATTTTTTAGATGAAAAAGGGGAAAGCAGCTGGTCTTAATGACTTCCTGTCTAAATTCTATCAAGAATTCTGGGATATTATCAAATTGGATCTTTTAGCTAGTGTTCAAGAATATTAGCGGAATAAGCAAATGATTAATGCTTCAAATGCGACTTATCTCACCCTCATACTAAAATGTGAAGGAGCTGATAGGCTAAGTCAGTTTTGCCCTATATCTCTTTGTAATGTTGTTTATAAAATCATATCTAAAATCATTGTAAAAAGGTTAAAAACCAGGCTCAATGATGTGATTTCTGAAGAACAGAGTGGTTTTGTGGAAGACCGACAAATTCTTGATGGTATTGTCATAGCGATTGAGTCCATTCACTCCATGGCTAGCTCCAAAGATAAGGCAATGTTTATTAAGCTAGATATGGCCAAGGATTTTGATAGGGTCAGATGGTCATTCCTATGGAAAGTTCTCAAAGCTTTTGGTTTTGTAGATGAATGGACACAATGGGTCATGAGCTACATTTCTTTGATTTTCTTTTCGATGCTTATCAATGGGGAACATATGGAATTATATGGTGCCTCTAAGGGGCTGCGACAAGGAGATCTCTTGTCTCTGTATCTCTTTATTCTTCTTGTTGAAGGCTTGGGGAGGATGATCAAAAGGAATAGAGAGGATGGACATATTCAAGGCTAGCAATGGGGGGGTCAACTGTTGGCACAGTCTCACTTTCAATTTGCTGATGACACTGTTTTGATGGGCATGGCCATAATGAGTGAAGCCACCAATTTTTGCAGGGTGTTGGACGTTTATCTAACGGCCTCGGGGCAAAAGGTCAATGAAGATAAGTCATCCATCTTATTCTTTAATACACCAGCTCTCATATAGCAGTGAATTGCTCAGACTATGCATTTTTAGATTGGGACTCTCCAATTGATTTATTTGGGTATTCTTATTACAGCTAGCCATATACACAGAATCTTGGCAGAATATTTTGGATAAATTTCAGGTGAAGGGGAATCTTTGGACTCACAGGTGGCTTTCTTTTGTAGGCCGTGTTTAATTAATTTAATCCATGGTTCAGGCTTTACCCATTTATAGATGTATGCTTCAGGTTGCCCCGATGGGAATTGTTAAGGAATTTGACTCGGTTACTAGGGAATTTTTATGGGCTGGTACTTTAATGACCTCAAAATGGAGCTTAGTTAGATTGGAGATGGTCTGTAGCCCCAAACAACATGGGGGACTTGGCCTAAGGCAGATGGACTTAAATGGAGTTGCTTTGGCAGCTAAGCTTTATTGGCACTAGTGTAATGGAAAAGACAAGGCCTGGGCCAGAATTATCTCTTAGAAGTACTATTCAGGGGCCACTTAGAGTGATATTCCTCATTATCGACTCATTGGGAAAGGCTCAGTGATATGGAGGACTCTCAAAAAAGGGGCTGCTCTTATTAAGGAAGGCTTATTCTAGATTTGTAAGCAGGGATCCAAGGCTCTCTTTTGGACTGATTCTTGGGATGGTAACCCTCCCATTATTTCTCAGTTCCCTAATCTATTGAACCTTTGCCAGAGATTCCTTGATGCTGGTTGGTCTTGAGTGAGTGACTTTAAATCATACATTTCTTGTGGACAGCTGGAGGTGGCAAAATAGAAAGTGCCTGAGGTTTGAGTAGTTGTTGGAATGCAGGAGGAGCATGATGAGCTACTAAACCTCCTTTATATATGCTAATGTAGCTCCCTCTAGGAGGAAGATGAGCTTGCTTGGTCTCCCAATCCTAAAAGAAATTACATAGTTGCTTCTGGATATCAGGCTTTATTATCTCAAAGATTGGGCAAGGGAGAAGTGCAATGGTGAAGACAGGTCTGGAATAAATTATCATGACCAAAATGAAACTACTTTGTTTGGTTATTGGCTTGGAATAGGTGCTTGACCTAGGACAATCTCCAGAAAAGAGCCTTCCAAGGCCCGTCCATTTGTGTTATGTGCGGAGCGACTGAGGAGGATTCTGCTCACCTATTTTTTTGTTGCTCCTTTTCTTTACAACTCTAGCATTATTGGTGGGACGTATGGTAGTGCCCTTGTCTCCATGTTTCATCCTTGGTCATATTTTGGAGAAGTGTGGGAGAACCCCCCTCAAGGATGGCTTTTCTATAGATTTTTTGGTTGGGGGGCCCATCTTTTTGCTGTGGCAGCTTTGATTAGAGAGAAATAGGTGGATATTTCGGAATGAGAGGATTATGGCACAAAAAGTATGGTAGAAAGTTGTAGGGATGATTCAGGAGACTGTGCAGGCCAAGAGTGAGGTTTGTCTCCCTTTATCCAAACAAGATGTTGAGGTGGTGGCGTGCCTAGGATTCTAGCGATTTGCGAGTAATTCAGCTTGTGTTAGGAGAGGTCGATAGGGCAAAGAGAAGATTCATAGGGATGGTCAGTGGTAGTACCCTCTCAATGGGGTTCTCAAGATCAATATGGATGGCTCTTCCAGGGGCAATCCCAGACTTGTAGGTACTAGTGGGATAGGCAGAGACTCTAAAGGTATGGTGATTTTTCTCTTTGTGGTCCATGAGGGGATGCAAACCAACAACATGATTGAAGGCTAGGCTATTGTCTATGCTCTTGAGAAGGCAACAACATGATGGAAGGCCAGGCTATTCTCTATGCTCTTGAGAAGGCGTAGGCATTGGGGATGCGTAGGATCATTTGTGAATCGGATTCTCAAGTCGTGATCAACCTGCTTGTTAAGAGGAAAGTGTTGGATGTCAATTGGCAATTGGCTGGGATTGTGCAGTAGATTTTGAGGATTAGCTCACTCATGGATACAATTAGGTTTGTTCATATTCCCCATGAATGGAATAGAGTAGCGGATTATCTGGCAAAAGGGGCATCCGAGCATTTAAATGATGGTAATTCTGAGGATTGGGAGTCTCTCTCCCCAGAGCTTTGCTTTAATCTAGAATGTATTTTAGAGGAAGATAGGAAGGCTCATATCAACATATAGGTGGGTTTGTCCCTAATTTTTCTGTGCTTGTTGTTTTCCTTTGGGGATTTCGGTCCCCCATTCTTCTTGTAATGCTCTTATTCTTTTATTAATATATTTTTACCCTTTTTAATAAAAAAAGAAAAAAATTATTATATATTAGAATTTGAATAATTAATGAGGAGTTTAAATTTAAATGTATCATAACCTACCAATGTATCATATCCTATTATATATAATTTGATTAATTTATTAATATTAATTTAATAAAATTAATTATAGATGAATGTATAATGTTTATATTCTTACATTTTAAGAAGATAAAATTTAGTGAATTAAAATAAAACTAGTTTACATACAATTCTTATATGATCAGATATAAAGGTATGGATATGTTATAATTCGACAAATATACTTTATGAAAAGCTATGTGAATATTATGAATACACTAATATATAATAAGAGTGACAGGACCTCAGGGGTCAACTTTATAGCTTATATGGGTATCATGGACCCACCACATTCCTTTATATATGTAAGTCTCAAAATGATTGATATTTTTAATAAATATATTTTTTGTATTGGTTACGATTACTATTCCATGAATAATGAAATCTCCATCTGGGTTTGTCATCATAACAAGTGTCACCCATTCCCTTTTCATGGCCATAAACATCACCATTAAACATTTGGCTGATATTTACTTCCAAAAAGTGAACAAACATGCTATATCATAAACCAAATCTATCGATAGTGAAATTTATGGAGGGCCGTAGGATAAAAAAAGGAAACGGAAAAAAAGGACAAAATAATATTTATATAACGAGGGTCATGTGAATATCATGGTTAGACATTTTATTATTATAAGAGGTATTAAAGGAATATTTGGTGGACATGTATTCCTAAAACGTTGAGATGTCAGCGAATTCATTTTTCACATATAATACGTATTATAAAAATGGGGTCTTTGTTTATTTATGGGCAAGTGTAGATGCGTGAGAAAATTGAACAAATTATTATGATTAAAGCAGAAATGTAAAATCTATATGCGAATTTAAACAAAAATTAAATTTATTATTTTATAATTTTGTGGTTTATGAATTTTATATATATATATATATATATATATATATATATATATATATATATATATATATATATATATATAAATAAATAAATAAAGTGGTTTACATATTTTTAATATTTTGGTTGCATGTTTTTAATAAATATGTTAAGTATAAAAAATTATGATTGTGTTTTATTTTTGTCAAAGCATAGATGTGCGATAAAATTAAAAATGTTGAAGTGAATTTTATATCCACATAAAATTTCAAAAAAAAAGAAAATTAGAAGAAAATCGAGCGTTCTATTGCATATATGGTATTTGAATGATCACAATATGTCATATTTTTATAATAATGTGGATTACATATTTTTTTATACAAACATATTTTTATCCACTTTATTTCAATTTGAAAGATAAAGAGCAAACCCATTGAAAACATAAATTAGAATGCATAATGAAATGGAGTCACAACTTTTCTAAAATTCATTTGGAAGCATGAAGGTCACTCCTTAAAACTATATTCAACATGACACAATAACTAATTTCAATGTGATGTACTTTAGATGACCATGATAATGATAAAATTTATTCATAATAAAAATCTTGTGATACAATATATAGTCATGATACAGATGACCACTATGTATGTAAATATGTAATTAAATATGTATTAATACTGAATATAGTGACAATAACTACAATTTTTATGTTATGACCATGTAGATACATTATAAATAAACTTATCTACTTTCATCTACATTAAATGAAGAAAACTTTGATCCTATCTTTTGATTATATAGTGGAAAAAAAAAAAATCAAAGTCAATCAAAAATAATCTTGAATAATTTCTATCATTTAATACTTGTAAAATATATAATACTTGCTTACTTTCAAGCTTATATTATAATATTAAAACTTTTGACATGTCAATTTTATATTTCAATAAATTATTTTAATTTTTTTGGGTGTAAAATCTATATTTAATTTTATGTGCCAAAAGTTATTTTCAATACTAAAATATGCACACATTTCACTTTAAATTTTTTTGTATATATATATATATATATATATATATATATATATATAACTAACAAACACAAAAAAACATTCATAGCATACAATCTATGACCCAAAAAAAAGTGGAGATAAATCGAGGTCCATGACCCCATGATGTTTTTGTTAAATTCGACTTCTATGAAACCATCACCCATAAAAATTTACAAGAGTCCCATGAATATGGAATTAAAATTTACAATCATCACTTCTTATCAACCCATCATAAGGACTTAGTCGTAAAGTACATATTTGTGGTTCTAATGAATTATAAACATATGAATAAGATTAAACGATCAATGCCAAGCCCTAAGACTATGAATTTTCCATTATTAGTCTTATGGATTATGCATGGACA